>JAYRBV010013569.1:0-13168 GCA_036023255.1 Mitrocomella polydiademata
ACAGTGATGAGAATAACCTCTCATTGCTAATTTCCATAGGTTCCGTTGTAGGTGTTTCGCAACGCAGGCAGGACCCTAATGATAACAGTCTATTTAGTTACTACCTATAGTACTACTTAGTGACTACCTACAGTACTACTTAGTATTGAGAGGCTATCCTAGGTAAACATTCGATAATAATATATTGTTTTAAAATGTAAAAAATAAAGTCAAAAAGTACAACTTCTTGAATATAATCGAAAGAATCAACAAAATCGGCTAAAAATGACGTTAAAAGTAACGGTAATTAGTTGGTATATTAGAGACCTCAATCCGGTAAAGAATTTGATCAATGTAGAAACATATCATACCTTAGGACATCAGATTTATGAAGAACTATTCATATATAGATACATACAAGCTAGTAAAGCAAAGACACCAGTTACATTTCTAAATGACAGACTCAGTTACATTTCTAAATGATAGACATCAGGTGTTGGGTAAGCGTCAAGATAAATAATTCCGCGTATGCTGGCGGGTGAATGTAGAAAATGCATGTATGTAGAAAATTCAACTTTATCTCCTAGAAGCTTGGTAAGCTGTGGAGCTGTGACCGAGTGATTAATACGTTACCGCACTATGGTTTTCCACAAATAGCTGGAGGAAAATTGAAAATTATTACCTGTGCTATGCTCTCTCGTGAGTGGTTTTGTTAGAGTGTTTCTAGCGACCGGAATATCCCATTCACCTTATTTTCCTTTAAAACATATCCTTGGCTCCCGGGGGGCACTCGTTTCCAGAACGACCGTTTGTGCGGCCCAAATTTTACGGTCAAAAAACACACCCTTACGGTACAGTGTTCGAAAACTATAAAACGTACCCTTAGAGTGGGTAAAACCCGACCCTAACAGTGTATTTTCCCAAATAAAAAAACAGGCCGCACATCCGGTATACAAAATCAAAATGAGTGCAAAATGTCCTTGTCAAAAGAAATTGAAGTTCATCTTTTTCGGAGGTAAACAAACCAGAAGTGAGCTTCAAAAAGATGCGCGCGCATAAATTTTCGCGAACCGCGGAAAGGTGTATTATCCTCGGCTGTTATTACTGTTATTACGATTTTTTTACCCAGGATATAGCCTCTTCAGTAACTAAGTAAGACTATTATCCGGTGGCAACCTCGAACTCCCGACTAGCAGGTTACGACATAGCGTCTTAACCACTCCGCCACAGGTTCACAGACGGCCTACCCATAATAATTATTTAAAGAGATCAACTTTACAGAATATCCACGAAGAAGCCCTGGGTTGTCAAGGTTCTACATTACGTTTCGGTTTACAGTTTATGAATGATTATAGCACACCACTTGAATGAAATGTGAGAAACATGGGGAATGTATGGTCAAGAAATCTGACATAAGAACATTCAGTAAATTACTACCGTCTGTTATCATAAAATAGACGAGGGAGGGAAAAAATCTTTGTTATTATACAGATTAACAGGGTTTTAAATAGTCTACCCGATATACCGTTTTGGGCTTTTGCTGCCCTTACTTACGCATGGCCTTGTTTAAGATCCGCGTAGTCAGTTCCACAACAAACCGTGTATGAGTTTTCAACTTTTAGACTACGCGCATCCGTAACCAATGCCGATAGACCATATATGATGAGTAGTATCGGTTAAACGAAGCTTTAAAGTGATCAATTTTACACGGAGCTCAAATCATTTGTGGACATACCTTGTAAAAAGAAAAGTCCTAGTAACATAAAAGAGAAACAGAAAACATAAATTTAAAAAAAAGTTCGGTTTATTTCATATACGATGAGAATATTCTACAAGTTTTTTTAATAACAATGTTTATTTAGTACAAATAGAAAAATATATGAGTGGACAAAAACAGTAGGTTTGCTGAACTTGCGGGTAAAAAAAAATTGTTATTAACTGTTTTTAAAAGAGCCGTTATACTCAGTATATTTTGTGTACGTTTGTTTGAGGTTAGTGGAGTCGTCTTTTTAAACTTCATGTTATGAGGAATTAGAGAAAAAATAGCTGGAAACCAAAACCAAAACAATTACACGATCAAATGTCGTTGACCGGCTGAGACATTGAACACCAAACTGTAAATAAAACACAAAGAAAACCGGACGTTCCATTTAAAAAACAAAATTAACTTATCGTTTGATACAATTATCGTTAAAAAAAATCAAAAGAAAAGAATGTTTCCCTCAATTGCTGTGCTATGGTGGTGGCTCTGAGCTCTCAAAACATCCTATTGGTGGCGACAGAAAAGCATGTCATATCTAAAACTCTAACCAGGAGTTGCCGACTGATTACTGTTGATAAAAACCTTCCAATAACATCTTGTTAGCTTGTTACCCAAACACTCAGCAATTTGGGAGGAAGAGAGAAAAATTCCAGTTTTATTACTATGAAAACTATAAATTAATTATAAATATTTTTTTCTGCTGCATTATTTCTATGTTCTACCAATGGCGTCATGAATTTTCAAAAATTGATGTGTATAAATGACGAACCAAATTCCCCAAAATAATTTCTTTTAAAAAATGTATTTGCGATGCAACCAACGGCACCAGAATTCCAAGAAGTTTTTTTCTTCCAAAGTAAGTTTACCAGTGTACCAGATTAATGTTTCTACTGACTGGCGTTACATTTCGTATCTATACTTTAGAAGAGTCGTTGACACTTAATCAACACCCAAACATTTCTTGCGATGCATAGGTCATGTATAAGAAACCATCTTCGTCCTTCTCATCCTTGTAAACTTCTTGTAAGGTTGTAGACATGCTAGCTAAACTTTTATTGTTGACGATGAGATAAAATGATTGGGTTGGAGCGAGTGACATACGATTTCTAAAGAAACCATTGAGAATATTGAAAACCTAAGAATAATGTTAAAATTACCCCACGACTCAACATAAATATTTGTGAGAGGGGAGGGAAGAAGAAGTTTTTAACAATTTAATGAGGTTAGATCATAAACTGACTACAAACATTTTTTCTTCCATAAAAACGGCAAGATAAACTAATACAAATAGATGGCAGAACTGATTAATAAAAATGTTAAATAAAGAAAACCCTGAGCAAATAGTACAATAATGAAGAACACAATAGTCTGAATAAGGACCAGAAACTAATATTTGTATAAAAGAGGGTCAAAGTTCAATCTTAGCAAGTAATTTTCAGCAAATTTGATAGGATAATAAAAAAGAATAATTCTTGTTTTGTGGTTGTTTATTTTATTACATTCTTGTTATGTGACATTTACTTCAGATTATATCAGTAAAAACACTGGAAATTCAGTCTAAATTTATTGAGAAGGCAGTAATTTAAATGTTTATAATTTTGATTATGATAAAAAACAATACATGATTAGCTAGAAATTAGCAGATGACTTGTTCCCAAATTTGCTAATCATAGGCAAATTGAATTAATCAGTTGTATATACTGGAAAAAGCAGGAATATCTTATGTTATTGCAAAATATGCTAACATCTTTTGTTAGTGCTCAAAAAATATATATATATTTTAACACTCGGTCACTTCCTCTAGTTAATAGGAGCACCAGAATCTCTCATTGCAACACTTGACATTAAACCCGTTATTTGGAGACCAAATAAACAAATGAATAAAAAAAGTCACTCTTAATCCTATTTACTGTGTCAACAAAACAATAAACATGAAGTGAAAGCAAATGAATTAATCAAGATCAGAGGAGAAGGTGAGAAGTGACTTTTGGGAAAATTGAGGCCATTGCTTATAAACCACACCTTATAAAAGTTGCTTTATTAAGATAAAGCCATAGTTAACCATATTTCATAGCCAATGCAGCTTTTGTATAAGACATTCATATTTTAAGTAGTTACTAAAGCAGTTATAAAAAATAAGTGCTGCCATGGTGCGTAACTAAGGAGTGGAGTGTGTTATCATGACATTAGCTACTTATACGTCATTAATCATCAACACTTTTATGAAAGAAAATTGTTCTCTTTGTAATATAATTGAAAAGATTTCTAGCTGTAACTTGTTAACGTGGATTATCTTGTCTGCTATCTCATATCAAAATAAAGCTAGATAAAATGGAAAAACTCAGGATTCTATAAACAAGAGCATGTGTACTTCTCTCATAGAAAAAAGATAAAAAACTTTCCATTCACATAAATACAAATTGTAAAAACTACAAAACATCATTCTTACCTAATTATTGTAACAAATTGACTCATTGTTAGTTCTTGAGGAACCAAGAATTTAGTTTTATCTAGCATTGGTAGTGATTTTTCTTTGTGATATCTTTCAACTATAACCTATGAAGTATATCAAATAATCAATAAATTTACACATTTAACCAGGTCAAACAGTCTTATAAACACTCAAAAGAAAGATGGATGAAAGAAATTCCACTGCAGAAAAGTAAAAAATTCAAGTGTAGAAAAGTAAAAAATTCAACTGTATGAACTTACTGGGATTTTTGAGGGAAATTTTGCACGAATTCCAGCTACTTCATCCCTTCTGCTTCCTGTAGAAAAACAAATATCATTAAAAAGAACCAGCTTTATTGAACAATAATTGAGTATGTTTTGTAGTTATCATTATTTTAGACTAACCCCTGTACCACATGTCCTGATTCATGTTTATCCTGACCTAATCAAAACGCTTTTAGCAATTTTGGGTGGATATAGTTTTCCAAAGAGGAACAGCAGAATGCATGTATAATGGAAAAGAAAAAAAAACGGTGTATTGATATGATTCTGGAGATAATAATTCTTAATATCAGCCTTCTAAAGCCAAACATTTTCTTAAAAACTACCACCCAAAATAATGATAAAAACTTGACCTCATCAAAATGAAAAAGTTGTCATTTCGGTAATCTTAACCTGTAGACTTTTGAATTTAGATTGTAAAAAAAATCTGTAAAAATCAAACTTTTAGTTTTATCAAGGTATGGGACCATTCAAAAAGTATGTACGCTCTGAGAGGGAGAAGGGGGGTACTCCAAAAGCGTACAAGGGGAGGGGGGTCTTCGAAGAGCGTATTTAAGCCTATCATCTTTTTTAAAGCGGCGTTATTTTTTAAATAATCGATATACATTCATTGCTTTCATTCAATAAAAACGATATACTGTGTACACACTGTCCTGATAAAAACAATCCGCTTATGAGTTGACAACAAAATCATTTATTATGAAAAATTTGCACATTTTTGCATTGAAAAAACATATAGGGGGTGGGGTGATTGATTGAAAAGTATGTACGTACGCCTGGGGGGGGATTACCTTATTGGCGTACTAAAGCGTACAAGGGGAGGGAGGGAGGGGGACAAAATTGTTGAATGGTCCCTATCTATGCTTCTGGAAATGTTTTAGATATTATGGGATATCAACTACAGTTTAAAAACAAATTTTCATGGTCAAACATGGTCAAACTGGCAAACTTTCATTGTGACGTAATCAAGTGCGTTCAATTTAGATCTACCATTCAAAATTAACTTGGAATCGCATGCATCTCATCAAACATCATAATAAAAGTTTATAAAGTTCTTCAGTTTGTCACAATTTCTTCAAACAAAGAAAGCTACTTGAAATTTGGGATAGCAACAGTTAATAATTGCATTTCAAAAAATATGCTAAAAATTCAGATACACATTTGATACCCAAACAACTCTAAGCATGCGTCACACAACAACAGGAGGCTGGATATCGCCCGGACTGGTCTGGGCGTCGCATTCTAAATCGGTCAAACTCCCGGACTTGTGTCCGGGCGTGTCCGGGCGTCTGTTTTTTTAACGAGATATCTAACGCCCTGACAAAGTTAGAACACTGTTTTTGGTAGATAACTTCCCATATATGATCAATTTTGCATTACGAAGCAAACAACTTGTGTTGTGTATACTTTAACAGATATAAAAGAGTCTTGTTCAGCGATGTAATTGTTGTACACATACGCACACCAACTGACGCACACGTGGTCAGGTTCCCAGAGGTTTGTTGATAAGTTGAAAACACGCCGTTTTGTTTGTTTCGCTTACTCATGCATTCCGCGCATTGTTAGCAAATTCGACTTACCGCCATGTGCGCTGTAGGCATGGTGTCGAAAAATATCGCACTTGCTAATTGAGAACATCATTCCAAGATGGAGGGTTAAAACAACAGTCTTCTCCTTAAAGATTTTACTGCAAGCGCATTAAAATAAAGCTTTGTAGGTAAATTGCTAGCGCATTTTCAAATTATGCCAGCGTGCCAGCGTGCGCGAGCGTTTTCGCGCTCGCTAAACGGAGAAGACTGAAACAAGCGCTTCACATAGCGAAAAAAGCTGTGGAAGAAGGAAGAAAGTAATGATAGTTAAACTTATATGTAGGAAAAATGATTTTGTCACAAACTAAAAAATATTATTAGCGAGAAAACTTTGCGGACAAAAATTGTTTGTTGCTGATGGCCCTACGCCCGCCGGACATACAGTATTTAAAAAGAATAGGCGCCCGGACAGGTCCGGGCGTCATGTCCGGGTGTTTTACGTTTTCTAAATACCGAAAACTCCCGGACCGTTCAGGGCGTGTCCGGGTGATATCCAGCCTCCTACTACAACAACATGCCATAGATGGCACTGTGGCCAAGACATCAAACATTAAATCTTTCTGATAATGTGACTAATCAAAGTGTTAAGAAAAAATCTTTAAATTAAGCACAGTACTACACTATGCATGTGAAAAAAAAAGAAGGGGTATTAAATTAGGCTCATAATTAAAGAAACAACATAACATTTATTAATATTAACATATATTATATTGAACGATAAAATAAAGTTCACCAAAGATAATAAAATATAATCATACCGAAGCTCTTTCTTTGTTTAAAAGGCTTGTTCGATTTTCCATCGTCACCCATTTTCTATATAATCTATGTAAAAAATTGTATATAAAATGTTCAAGCAAAACCAGTCAGTACATTAGCAATCAAGATGAAGAATGAACTGCTTGACAAATTCAAAACACAGGTTGGAAGCTGTCGGCGCCCCATTTTAGCGAAACACATCGAGTGAATTGATAAACAATAACAAACGTGGGGAGGGCGAATAACAGAAATCCGCCACTGCACACATCATCTGAGTACTTTCGCGATGTGGACTGCATATATGCATTATGATGCCGGCGGTTTTTGATTCCCGATCGCGATATACCGGCCCAGGCAAAAGTCCCGAAACGAATATCACCGGATAGACTAGCTAGTGGGGAATTGACTCAACGATATTCGTTAATATCATCAAAATAATGATACGACCCTACGGACTAGACTGTTTTAGCCGTTAACCTTTCTTTCTCCATTTTATAAATTTGATACAAAAAATTCTCGTGGATCCTACTCTGATTTTCATACATTGCGAAACAGAGTTGTCTTAATACAAATGTGTTTTTATCAAGGTCTGCGAATTAGACTACGTGGATCCTGATGATTTCCCACCCGAAAGAATGACTTCAGTCTATTGATACGCTGGTTCCTCAATTGGCTGCACTTTATATTTAGAGGCTTTAAGCATGCACGACGACAACGGCGACGGGGACGTCAGTTAAAAACTTGGAGATACAGATAAACAATTTACTTTTTGGAGAATACATACTATACGTACGTATTCGCCAAAATGAGACCAAAAATTATAATATTAATAACAATTCTAATTGACACAAAAGAAGATATTTTCAAAGCAGCACTTTCGCCGTTGCTGCGTTGCTACTACACGACACCCTCGATGAAGTAATATCCCGTTGGACTTCACCTTCGACTTAATGATTCTCTCAACTGTATTACTCCCCTGTGAGTGACATGGCTAAACTCTATTTTAATTACCTTATTCACTACACTGGGATAAGTTACCAACCTTTCTTTTGTTCAAATATCGCGTTGCCGGTTGTGAATGCTAGTCCCTTTTATGAGCCAGACGCACAGTATATGATTCTGTGTTTGTGTATGGAAATAATTTACATCTCTTGAACTCTTTATTTTTATTATTAATCACAATAGCCTCTTCAGTACTACATAAGACTGTTATCAACGAGGGTCCTGTCCACGCTTCAAAACACCTACAACAGAACCTATGGAAATTAGCAATGAAAGGTTATCCTCGTCACTGTGTCCAGTGGCGAACTCGAACTCCGGACCAACCAGCAGGTTACGAACCTAGCGTCAACCACTTGGCCACAGCTTAGTGTGTTGTTTTAGTTATATTTGGACAAGAGCTCGCCTTTTGTGAACCAATAAAAGAATAAAAACATTGCCGCCAGAAGGATGGTTTGGTAAATACTTAATATTGTGTATTACAAATGCGAACTAAAAATCCATTTTTAACAGCTGGATAGTCTTCAATAATGAAGTAAATCTGAATACTATCTCATAGGTTACAAATATGTTTATATGCCACACATGCCTCCTGCGCACTTTACGTAGGTGTTGCATCAAAAGTCTAACTCGGAATTTTCAAATTCCGTATTTCACGAGAAATTCACTAGAAGGGAGGGAGGGATGAAGAAAAAAATTCCTAATTCTCATTCTCACAGTACTACCATGTAAATTTTATTCATGGTGTAAAGTTTGACAAATTTCGCGTGATAAATTTACAAAAATATTAAGAAAAATAAAAAAAAGGCGTGTTGTATATTAGTGTATTTGACAAAATCCAGGCAGTCCAATATTATAACTATGGTTAATAATATTAAGCTGCAGTATAAAGAAAGGAAGTCTTTTTTTAGTAACATTTGAGACCTGCAAATATAGCTCTAACCAAAGTATTAATAATATTACTTGGAAAAAAGATAAAAACAAGAAATATTTTTCGACAAAACTTTCTCAAAAAACTTAAAGTCTGAAATGAAACACATCAGAGATATCAGTATTATATTGTACCGATTTCTTTGTTATATTCTATTTGAGCTCCCTATATCTAAACGTTTTCTATACGAAACTGCATTTGCATTGTGAAATGTTAGAGGAATTGTAAATAAGATTACTTTTGGCCGGAAACCCAAACCAAAAGTCGTCAAAACATCGTCGATATCTGAAATCCAGTAAAACAGTTTAACCTTAGCAGCTTCGAAAAAAAAAGACTTATTGTAAATTCTCAAAAATACAAATATGTTTTATGGTTTTCATTTGAAACCTTTTTTTTTTTGCTCAGTGTAAGGCTTAGGAATGAATAATGAAAGACATTTTAACAGGCTTGACGTGGTGCAAAGAAATATTCATTAAGATTTCCCCAAGAAGAAAGAGAGGGGTTGAAAGTGTCCCATAAAATAAATTAATAAAAAATACGAATCATACTGTTAGTTTTCTAATGCCTGTTGTTGCTGTTGTTGTTATTCAATATTCTAATATAAATATATCTTCCCTAAATGCTAATTTCTAAGTCTTAAGAAACATCCAAAACATTTCGTTTTTTCGGGTATGTTATCCACATCCTATAACATGAACGCAAGGCACACACACTGTCAGTCTTGGGTTGCTTAATCAACACCCAAACATTTCTTGCGATGCATAAGTCATGTATAAGAAACCATCTTCGTCTTTCTCATCTTTGTAAACTTCTTGTAAGGTTGTAGAAAGACTTGCAAGACTTTTATTGTTGACAATGAGATAAAATGATTGAGTTGGAGCAAGCGACATACGATTTCTAAAGAAAAACATTCAAATATCTCAACATGCATTTTCGTGAAATTTGGGGTATTGTCAATGCTAAACAATAGACATTTAAACTCGTTTCTCATAAGAATGTGTATAAAACTTGCTATCTTTAGTCATTTCACTTAAGTCTTCCTTAACTAGACTTATTATAGTGTGGTCACTCAAATATATCATGTGCATATTACTCACTTACAAACACATGAGCTTGAAAATTCACCATGTTTATAAATTAGAAAAACAACAATTAGAATATTCTCGTGGAATAAAAAAAAAACACATCTGAAATTATCATACCTGATAATTGTGACAAATTGGCTCATTGTGAGTTCCTGGGGGACTAAGAATTTAGTTTTATCTAGGAGTGGCAGTGCCTTTTCTTTATGATATCTCTCCACAATGACCTAAAAGAAGATAAAGGAATAAGTACCAAGGTTGTTGGCAAGAGTGATTCTATAATCAACATTGATTGCCATAAGTTAACACAAACTAATCAAATAACATAATAAAAGATCCGTAATCATCTGTAATTAGGAATGTTTTTTTAAATAATTGAGGAAGTTCGTTGGATTATAAAAGAAATCAAATAATCTGATGAACTTACAGGTATTTTGGATGGAAACTTTGCTCTTATCCCAGCGACTTCATCTCTTCTACTGGCTATGAAAAATAGCAGAACCAAATCATAATTTTTTGATAAATCTAAAATCTCTGTGTTAGCAACAACACATCGGATACAAATTATAGAGTTTGATCTGTTCAGCAAGGGTGGTAGCTAGGAAACTTAGCTTGTATTCCTCTCTATATGCACCATTCTACATTGTTTAAACCCATTCACACTCCTACTTTTAAGTCAATTTGTGACCTTGTAAAATTGTTACCCCTAAACTATATTCAAATTAGCCAAGAAGCTGTTTCTAACACACACTTTAAACTCCCTCTGTGATCCCGTATTTGCATCAATTCCAAATTATTTATGTTGTCTTGAATAAGATTGATTGGATTGATTTAAAAAAATTATATATTCCATGTATTTTCATTTTATATTCAGTTGGTAAAAGGGTGTCAATTTTCCAACACACCTGGCCCCCTTCTTAACACCTATTTTAAATAGACGTGAAATAAAAGAACATAAAGCAGAAGTAAAATATACAAACAAATGCTGACGATAACCATCAGGGGTCGAAATAAGCCTCTTTTGCATTGCCGGCTATTTTTAATGATAGCACCGAATGTGCTTTGATAACAGCTGGGGGTTTACGCAACCTTGTTGCGTAACACTGATTGATATTTACGTCAATTGAAAACAAAACTCGTGAGCGACGAAAAGGTGAAAAAGAATTTTGTAAAAAAGGAAATCTTACAAATTTTTTAGCCAGCTCAACCTAGAATTTGTCCGGCTTTTGCCGGCAGCCGGCCGTTATTTCGACCCCTGACCATTTTATACAAACAAAACCTTCTGGTTTTATCAATCTTCAGAACAAAACAAAACTGGAGAATAGTATTAATCCAATCCAAAAAAACTCAAAGTGGTGGGGTTTCAACTGTGATAATTATATACTACACTGGTGAAGAGATTCAGAGAGTATCCAGAGGTTCCATCCCAAAAAAACAATTTACACAACACTTTTTATCCTATAAATTCTCGAATTAAATAATTTATATATTTTGTTCTTGCAATTTAATCCTGTTAGGCTATTATTCCCTTAACGCAACCGTATTGAAACTGGGAAGTGTGTTTTACATTGGTACCTTCAAGCCTAAATCGCATCCCTTGGTGATGTCATTGATATAAACAAATCTATAGAATAAGTTTACCAAAAATCTGGTAGTCCCAAAAATACAATTATTACAATTCCAAACTTTTAGACTTTTACACGCCCATAAATATTTAGAGAAGATGCCATCAAATGTTGAAGGTAAAAATGTGTTATCCACTTTTATAATAAGAAATAAAATGAGAAAAAAAGAATAAATAGATAAATTTAAATTACCGAATGTCATTTCAGAACTCTGTAAGATTATTTCCCATAAATTTAGACTCTTATTTACGTGACTACCATAGAACTACATTATGGATGAAATAATAAAGCTACTGTAGGTCAAAGTTCTTTTTTTATTGTTTAACAAGGACGAAATTTGATACTCAAACATTGATCAACATGCAACACCACAACAGTATACAGTATTCTGCATCCGAATAGACACATAAAGAACTCAACAATAAGTATGACTGTTATTCTCATTTTTTTTTAAGATAGATATCTAATAAAGATATGCATGAAATTATGAAATGTCCAACTTCCAGCACACGCACAGTAGCATACACTATAGGTCTAGGTAAACTTGCCGAGGGATGTAGGAGTACGTGTGTGTAATGAATATGATACTATTATATACAAGCGTATCATTTGACACCTAGTGGATTAGCAAAAGAAAAAAAGAAAAAGCTTTTTCATTTTCACATGATCCAAAAAGGGAAAAATATGAAATATGGAATCAAAATTAAATGCAGATAAAAAATCATCAAAAAGAATCGCAACGAAATTCTACTATGAACATGTAGTATAAAGACAATAAAAGTTCTGCTTACCAAAACTTTTCCTCTGTTTGAACGGTTTGTTCGATTTAGTGTCTGATTCAACCATTTTGATGCTTCTTGCTAAAACTGTATGTATGTCTGAGCTGGAAATCTCTTTTCTATTTATTAGAAGTGAGGTCAAAATAAACTCGTGTCCTTTGTTTTATGCCTTTTTGTTTCTTGTGTTTTTGTTTTGCCGAGTAAATGAGATGTTTTGAGTTATGGCTAAAAAATATTCACTTTGTGTTCCGCGATGAAGTAGCAATTTGTTCCATTTCCAGAAATTTAGTTGGCTAATATCTTGCATAATTATAATAGTTTAGAAGAATACCGATGCATAATTAATTTATATATCTTTAATTATGCATTAATTAGATTTGAACGCCCGCGCTAAATGTGGCGGAAATCAAACTCGACCATGCTTTTGGAGCGTGAAGTAGTTTTGAAGCATGGTTAAAAACATGTAAACAAACTTTCCAGCGAAAGAAGGGTAAGCACAGCTAAATTTTTCAGGTAAGCCTCTACTTTTGGTTCAACATTAAGAATACCAGGAAATTTTTTTATCACTAAGGTAAAGCATGCTTTTTGCACCGAGCAATCTCATTTGTGTTTCACATTCCAAGAGATTGCCCAGTTGTAAGACACCCTCTAACCTGTGATGCCCCCCCCCCCCCCCCCCCCACTACGCCTCACATACACATCCCTCAGCTCAGGCCTGAGGCGTGAAAAGTGAGAAATCCCGGGGGGGGGGACACTTATATGATTTTGTATACCAGATATGCGGCCCCTAAGAGTCTGTTTTTATGGAGTTGGGAAAATGCACTGTGTAATTCTCGGGTTTTACTTTTTCATCGCTAAATGAACATTTGTAAAAAGGGTTGCGAAGCATTTCGCAGGTTGCTAGCAAAAATTTAAATCTCAACATAAGGCTTC
>JAYRBV010013580.1:3052-23840 GCA_036023255.1 Mitrocomella polydiademata
TTCGATGGAAAGAGTCCTAAGGTCAGATGAGCATTTGGAACAGTAATCTTTCTTTGATGCTTTCACACAACTAAAAACTTACCTTTTGATTGAATTTACTTTGCACGGTAAGTATTAATCCACTGATACTTCCATCCAAATAATCCGCATATTTCACCACACTTCCCGCCCACCGCGCCCCAATTACAAACTTTGGTTGGATGTGTTTCTCCGGTACGTGAAGGTGAGACAAAGAAGGCGTAGGAACCAACTTTTGACCGTCCAATGAAAACTAGAAATAATGACAAGCAATTATTTTATGAATAGTCTTGTAGCATTTCGTTAGGAACTTTAGAACAAGTCAGATTCCATTCGACACATACTATTTTGTTGTATTTTCATTAGAGACAAGATCAATTTTAAGGACAAAGATAACTTTTTGCTTTTATGGAAATAGAATTGGCCTTGCGACTGTGTAGTACCTAAACACCATGCTATTTGAACGGAATTCTAGAAGGCAAGGTTAAATAAAGCTGATTGCACACTGCTTCAAGAATGTAGATAACAATAAATTAAAAGAGAGCCATTTCAAAACCACGCAATTCAACCGCGAGCTCGTTAGAAAGTACTTTTGTATAATTGCACGTTCAAAAATCTCTGCAAGTAAGCGAACAAGATATTGTTTTGCATGCATTACCAAGATAATTAGTAGGCACGTTGTTCATTAAGTTCTATGCCAAGCACTACGAAAACAATGCGTCCAACAAAAAATTGCGAAAGCTTTGTACTTGAAACAATATATCACAGTGTCGTAAAATTCAATTGCATCTATCTTCTATAATTCAGTGTTTTCAAGTTTTAACTAATTCTTGACACAATGTACAAAAAGCTTGACACAAAATGCTGATTTCCAGAGCTAGACCAGCCTTTTTTCTCACCTCTACAGAACATGCTGAGAAAGTCAAGGAGAAGAAATGCCAAGTGATTTCTTTAACATCAATTGTCCATTTCTTTCTGACCAAACACAAATTGTCATTTTGTATATGAGTGTGTGAAAATCCGAATGATAAGGAATCGGGAAACCTAAAGAAAATGGGATAGGGATAAAATCGGGTAAGAAAAAAACTTTGTAAAAAAAGCACATCAACAATTTCTACCAAGTGATAATTAATAAGTATAAAAATTAAAAAACACTCTTTAATTATGAGGTTCCAGTAGCCAAATAGCCAATAAAATGTTTGAAATTAGTTACTCTTCTCTGCATCAACACAGATGCATGTTTAAATATTTACATAAAAATAAAACAAAAGCATATTGGATTCTACCTTTGAACATAAAGTCCCATATTTTGTCGGTATGGTGTATCGCCATCAGACCACGATAAGATGTATTGTCGATCCTTTTGATGAGGATTCACATAAATCCATCCCGACATCGTATACGACTTTGACCAATCTGTCGGTAATTGTTTCGTCGGATAACGGACGGCTGTTCCTCCGTCAAAGACGTAATCCAAACTCCCTATAAACAGTTGTGCAAACGCAAACGGATAAGATTTAATTATTTCCCGGACCTTTTAACAATCTTCCCACGAGACGTTACAAATGCATGGCTCCAGTCGTATAAAGCAATATCCGTGGGTCGGTCACGTTTAAGTCGTAAATGTATAAAAGAAAAAAACGCTTTTATTTGCAATACACGAAAGTTCTCGGATCTGTGTGACTGAATCATGAAAATTACAAAAAGCGCAGAACGCAATCTTATTCTTTTTTTTAAGGAAAATTAAACTAGGTGACTATTCTTCGGAAAATTAGGGTTAAGGTCGAGTAATTTTAATTTTCTGGTTTGTGTGAACAAAATCTCTTGAATTTTTGGTATTATTCCTTACCTGCAGGTGTGACTTGTTTCGAAATTAATTTAACGAATGGTTCTTCAGCCGCTTCGTGAACTGGCAGCAAAGCCACATTTTCTTGTAATCCACATTTCTTGTAACGTTGCACTTGATCGTACGTGTTGTGTCCACAACCCTTCTCCGTGAAATGTTTTCCCAAAGATACAGTAATCTTTAAAGGTTCAACACGACTAGATTGTTGTTGAAAGAGCGGGGCTAGGAAGTGTTTCGGTGTACCGATACTGGTGATTGAGGTACAACCGGTCACCTCCTTGTATTCCCTTGTTTCACTAGTGGTTGATGGTGTGCTGGGTTGGCTGGCTGCTAAAGTGAAAAGAGATAGAGGAGCTCAAACAAACAAACTCGAGAAATTTCGTTCAAAATTGACCACAACAGTGAAGTGTATTTTCCATTAAAATGGTATTCATATTGGTAGAATTACACTCCTCCTCACCTCTACTCCTCCAAGTAGCTTTTTATTTTTATATACCGATTGAAATCATACTCTCTAAAAAGAAGCAACAATGAGTTCAAGAAATATTTTACAAATGCCAAGAACGCCCGTCCGTTGAAAATGTTGGCAAGGCTCCATAAAAAGACTGCTGACATTTTAAAATGTTTACAACTTCAAAAAGTACAACCTTCTTTGCACAATGCTATTTCAGAATTGTAAAAATAATTCGTAGTACCTTTAGTAGATATCACGAAACCAAAAGCAAACAACAAATAGCAAATCTTAATCATCATGCTCGTATATTTCTAAGTCAAAAGACACCTTCCTAAATCCTTAAACTTTATTCTTTCTTACAAATGAAACGAGTGTAAAATAATTTTGTCTTCTTCTTATCTACGTCTCACAAAATTTTTATCGCCTCTCCTTTCCCTCTCTCTCATTTTCTCTGTGAAAATATGATTGTTTCTCAAACAATATATCTTATTGTTTTGATGATAAAAACATACTAGGTTCCCATTACTCTGATTCAGAGAAATGAATAATGTATAGAAATGAAAAACCACCTGCTTGAGTGTTTTTAAAAAGTGGGCTTTTAAAAGTATAAACATAACTTTATGACTAATGAGTTTAATTATGTTACAGTACAATTAATTATTTTATAAGAACTATATTTATAAGAACAATAAGGGTAAGAAAAAAACAAACAAACAACTGGTTACCAAACATATATAATCAACAACCATTTTAGTATTTTGAAAGATATTTTAAAATATTTCACAAATAGGTTTGCTGCGCCAGAAAATCTCACCAATCCAAATAGAATACTTTACTTCTGGGTAACTTTTTAAATCACTTCAAAAAATCATATTCGTAAATCTTTAAAAACAGCATGAAGATTGCTTTTCAAACTGTTTTATTTGCTATCTCTTCCTTTGGTTTGGAACTTTTGGGAACTGTTTGGTGGTTAGATGTTTTCGCTTTTAGCATTTCCTATTAACAGTTTACATTCTGTGTAAAGATTAAGTTTGTTGAATAGAAATTAGAATAATTACAATCTTTTCCTTTGTACAAAATATCTCAAATCATTCAGGATTTTCCTTTGTACAAAATATCTCACATCATTCAGGATTTTCCTTTGTACAAAATACCTCAAATCATTCAGGATTTTAACTTGAAGGTGTGACCCCTTTAAAGACATATTCTTAGTTTTAACGGAATAACATTTTATCCTAGAATATTTTTATAGATATATTTTCTGAAATGAGCATAAATTGAAATTTTAACTATATTTCATCAAGGGTTCCATCAAGACTATTCAAAGCCTTACCAATGTAACCAACCAACTAGTCAAAATTGAGCAGCTCGACGAATGAAAATTCTCAAAAAGGGGATTCTAAGAGAGTATTTCTCCTCGAATTTAACATCGATGTACTTTAAGTCATGTTTTATTTCTATTTCTTTAAATTGAACTATTTGGGTATATTATTTCAGTATTTTTTTGACGAATTGTCAATTTTTGAAAGATTTTTCTGCCTTTAACTAGAACAGTTGATGTTTTCTAATAAAAGATTCGATGTGTTTCTATAAAGTAAAGTCTTGCTTCCTAGACAAATGAAGCTTCTTGTCTTAGATTGGCCTAATAAAATTTTAAACGTAAAAAAAGGTCGCTATTGGAGACGAAACCAGATAGATCTATAAGAGAACTTCAAGTTTCAAACGAAAGCAATAGACACATCGTTGACATTTTATGGGTGAAGGCTTTACAGTGATTCTATGGGATCAATTTTATTAACATCATTTAATTGTTCACAAGGAATTCAATTCTGAAAATTATTTTGCTGTAAAACTTTAGTTGAGTTACTGTATTTGCAGAGTTGAAAATAAATACTGCAAAAAACTACAAATATCCACCAATTGAAATTTCCTGAGCTTTTGATGTTGTAAAATAAATGCTTTCATTCCGTTTAAAAAATACGAAATTTTCATTGACTCAAGGAATGCATTTCATCAAAGTGTTTGAAAATGTCCATTACAGAAAAAGGAAAATAACATTTGAAACAATATTTCAAGAGTGACTAAAGGAAAACTTTTTCGATATAAACATATAACTCTTTTCCTTGGAATAAAGTATGATACCTATTTGGTGAACTTGGAAAATAAATGAAAGGATGTTTCTTACCACTTGTACTCCATTCCATACCCACAGACACAGGAAACACGAGAAACCATGACCACAATAAACTTGATGTAAACAAAATCTTCAACATGTTTATAAGCATTGCACTCGCTATTGTATGTCCAGTAGAGATATGCTTCGTTTATTTGAACTATTTTTTTACTATCATTAATCTTTTACTATCATCACTTCAACAATGATGAAATGAAAAATTGGAGCATTACAGAATGTGCACAAGTTAATATGAAATTAATATCAAAACAGTTGGAGCAGTTACTCAGCAATCATCATAGAATTTATTGTGCTTTTTTAATTGCTACTATTAATAACATAAAGACGTCAATTGGAAGAGAACAATTCATGTAAATCATACAAACCATCTTTAAGGAATTTGGAGAAATTGATGCAGAGTGTATTATTTCAATAATTCATGAAATGATATGATAAAAATTTATTTCTTAAAAAGTAATTCATTAAGGATTACAGTTGTTTACTTATGTAGGTGGGGCTGACTGATGTAAGTTGTATAGAATTTTAATATAAATATGTTTATAAAAAACCTATAATTGTGTCAAGAGCACCCCTAAAGGTCAATGATAAAGTAGTAAGAAAAATCATTTTCATAGAAACTGACTGCATTAATCACACAACTACATCATAAAATGTAACACATATTCCCATAAGTAAATGGAATCTAAAGCATATTCTCTTCTCTAATAAAACGTGACTTTACCAACCACCAACTCAAATATGTCATTGTTTCTACATTTAATCACACATATAAAATGTCTCATCAAACTCATCTTATCGCCATGATCTACCATAACTTTCTTGAAAATCATATAAAGATGGTAAATTCCCCTTTTAAAAAAAAAAATATATATATCATTCTCTTAATTCATTCACCAATTAAAATTTCTTACTGTATATATATATATATATATATCTATAAGAACACTTTTATAGAAACGCAAGAACTATCAATATGACATGAAGCATAAAGTATAAAAATTGTGACTATTTCTTTTCCAATATTATTTCAACATCCATTCACAATAAAAGACCCACGATTTGAGAAAACATTAAAACAACAATGTAATAAAGCTTTAAGTGACATTGAATCTCTCTTGATATTTGAAATTCAAATAAAATAACGTCACAGCATTCCCACTTGAATTCCTTTGGCATGGTTTCCATGTCACAGTTAGAATACTTACAGTAGATTGGAAAATGTAAAATTATTCGATAATTCTATCAAAGCTTTGTTAATTTTTTTGTTCACAACAGGAAAATAATATTTCCCCTTAAAATATTCATAAGTATCCAATTGTTTCTATCAAGCAAGCCATCTCGTTACAATAAAAGTTGCAGAAAGTAAACAATGAGAGTATCAAATACTTTAAAAGGTCTGCCACAAATCCAAGACTATAAATTATGAATTACACAGAGTTTTCTTCCAAATTGATCTTTTAAAAAGATATGTTTATGATGTTTTCATTGAAAAGGGCTTCAGTTGCATTGACAGGATTGGTAGAAATGTATGAGAAACACGAAATGAGAATACATGATACATAATTTTTTTAACAATAATAGATAATAGAAACCATACTTAAACTAGTGATTAAACCGACAAACACAAATCACAATACAAACTTTTCATGCAGAGGAATGAATGGTCATTAAACAAATCAACTCTATTGTCACGCGTGTCGTGTATGGCTTTCAAAACCTGATTCCAATAAAATCCTAAGTCATTATTGCTATTGAAATTTAATTGCATAGAGTTATAATCTAGTTTGGAAAGCAAAGATTTTTATGTGTCATTTGTAGCTTAGTGTAAGCAATATTGGAAAGTAATAATGAATGAATGAGTTCTTGAATATGAATGGATTTAGTGTGAGATTTTAGGTAACTACCTCCATGTAGGGCCAAAATGCCTGCTTCTACCTGCAAATACTGTACTGAGTTTTAACAAGTAGGAGTATGAACGTTATACTTTTATAAAAACATGCATTTCAAATTGCAATGCTTCAGTTTTGCTTACAATAACATAAGAACAAAAATATCAAGTGCTTTGAAATAAACAAATATAGCACAATGTAGTCTATTTTCGTTTGTATGAGTAACATCATACTCTGACGTAGTTATTGTGGAATTCTTAAGTAGACTGTAAGTATAAGAAAAATTCTGAAATAACATTTATCATCAAAAGGTTTACCCCCTCTTATAAGATTGTCAAGTCATCACTACAAAGTCCTTACTTTATTAAAAGCAGACTTAATTTGTGAAACAAAGCAATCAAAGCATTAATCATATTTTCTCTTTAAATAAATTCAATGCTTATAATTATTTAGAAAGGTCAATCAAAACAGGCATTTGATCAAAGTAGAATGACCAGTAAGCCTTTTTGACAGTAGTCTAATCAAAAGCTGGATCTACTAAAAATTAGACAACATTCAATTGTTTTGAAATGGTGTGAAGAGTTATGATTGTGATATATATTTACTATCATATATACTGTACAATCATTTAGATTAGTAATCTTGTTCGTATTCACATACAGTATGCAGACAAAATAAAATCCATAAACTAACAGCAATACTTACCAAAGACCTAACAATTCTATTTGAGACTTTCAGATTCATCTGTGCTGTAGAAATTAAATGGAGCAGTTACTCTATGTCTGCAAAGAATGAAGTTGTGAAAATAAGAGGATTTTACCACTTCTAAAGATATTTCTTTTATGTGTATCCATATTTACACATTTATACATTTTAATGTATACCGGTATATATTTATTAGCTACACTAGACATATCTTACTGTAGAGACTTTAGATTAGGTGCACATTTTCAGAAGTAAGCCAGAAGGAAAGGACAGGAAAGGCATAGCATAATAAAATTATTCTGATTAAAACAGTCTCTTGTGTTCTTGCAACGCTGGTTTACCAGCTGGTATTATACACTATATACCTACCGTCACATTCTTCAATTTCATTGTCAATAAACGTTAATAATTTCACCCCAAATTTGGAAGGTAAAATAAATTCATATCATATTGGATTTTATAGGTACACGCAAGTTAATGGGTTATTATAGTGGCTGATACAAATAGCCAGGAAAACTTATGTTCTAAACTAGGTAGTGAGTTGTTTCAGTAAATAAAATCTATGTGCCCGTTTGAGTATCTTTATCCTTTCAAACTAAACTTATATTAGATATTTTGAAGAGTTGATGTGTTCTAAAATACTTTTTTTCCTCAAATGGATACTTCATGTTCTATCTATGCTATGGTCTGGTAAATGGTAAAAAAAGAAAGGAGAATGGCCCATTCTCCTAATGGCATATGTTCCCTGTTCTGCATAAGCTAATTTGATATTTGAAAACTTGATTTAGTGTAAAAGATCTGAAGTCAATCATAACATCACAGCATTCAATACTTGTCACCATGTTGCATGCACGTGGGTAATCTGATCTTCGTGTTTGTTTACATTTTTAAGACCCTGTTTTCATTACCTAGAAAAGTTCCGTTAGCCTACCCGAAACGATATATCGGATTAAAAATTTTGGTTTTCGGGAGGAGGCGCTAAATCGAAGCTTTACATACGGTACCACAAAAATTCAAAGCTGCGTAAAATTTTGAGGTTTTTTCATGTGACTGATGATAAAAAGTAAAAAATGTATTTTATTCAGATTTTTGCTGAGATGTTTACAGGTACTTTTTTGGAAAAAATCTGGTATTGCTTACGTTCTATTTAGCTAGGGTTAACGCGAGATAGAGATACTCTAGATATACCCTTAGATCAGGTGAGCGGCTTAAGCTATCTCTAAAACCATTAAGTTTGGTACGCGGTCTGTTTTTTTTCTCGCATTTCCTTCTGTACTGTAGGCAATATTATAAAATTAAGATTATTGAAAGAAAAGTGCTGTAGTTGCACACTTTGTAATTTATTTTTTGTGTTGGTATTTATTAGTTTATCATTAACTATCATACCGCACTAATGAGGGAAAGCGACTTAGATGGGATTTGTCTGCGCAATAGACAAGGCTCTGCTTCGCTTTTTAAGCACAGCGCCAATTCGCTTAAAAAGCGAAGCAGAGCAAGGTGGGATGTTGCGCAGACAAGATGGGATAGACGTTAGATGAAGTAGATTATTATACTCTCATAGGGGTATAAATGTAAAACAAGAAATTTGAAAAATATCAACTTGAATATAATATAAAATTATGAGTTTCTTAAATATTACAACATTAAAACTTTTTATCTTACACAAAAATAAAACATAACTTATCTTTAAGACAAAAAGTACAAAAAATAATTAAAATATAATTGTTATTAAAAAATTACAAAAAATGTCTTACGCCCTTTTACACAAATCTTCGCGTAATGTTTCTACTGATCCGATCAGGTGGTCGAAACTTTCCGGTCTGTAAATTGTACCACTTGTAGACAGCTGCTTTAAATGTGCTGCATCTATACTGTTACCAACCCCAATTACGATTACTTTAACGCCATTTTGTTCCAGCCTCGATTTCAAGGACAAAGTAGATGCTTTCTCGATTTTATTTTTTGAATCGCCAGATGTAATCAGAACAACATATTCCGCCGGGTTAGCCACTATCCTCAATTGTGCGTTCGCTTCTTTCAAACCTTCCGATATCTTTATCGTCTTATCGCCACGGTAAGCAATCTTGTCCAATATAGTGGTCAATTCGTTGAGTGACGTCACTCGTGAAAATGGTACCACAGCAGTGGCTGTGTCGGCAAAGTCGATGACGGAGATGCGGTTTGTATTGAAATTGTAGTAAGGGATGATGGTTTTGAGGAATTCTTTCACTTTTATGAAACCAGACGATCCAACAGAGGCGGAACTGTCGATAACAAACGCTACTGACAAATCCTTGTAACAAACTATGTAGAAAAAACACGAACAATGAATAGCGAACATTTGAACAGAATTTTTGTAACTCTGCTTTACAGACCAACCCCGCTATGTTTTTCGCGTGATAGGCAAACCTTCATTTTTAGTTACATATTTTAAAGATTTAACAATTCTGAATATTAGCCCATAACGTGCCTGTTGACTTTTAGAAATGTTAGGGCGGGAAATTCTGCTATTGCCGGCGTAAGTGCCGACGTAAACTCCACATGAAAATCCACGTCGTAAATTACATTTTATGTCGGCATTTTTTTGCCGATGCAAAAATTCGACGGGTTGGAATCATGTAAAATTTTAAGAATAGATATGGTGTGGTTTCTTATGCATGATAAGGTAAGTAATTTCATCAAAATGATGTTTTGTGTTTTCTATTGAAAGAAACAAGGGTACTGAATAAAGGAAAGCAAGTTACCTGCACAGCCGGTGACGTGAGTGCTTGCCATCAGTTTCGCGTCAGGTTCGCGGAATCTTAATTCCACACCATCCACGATAATACTTTGTATACAACCTTTGAACGGAACCTCTGCTCCTGATGGATGGCTAGAATTAAAAAAAAGAAATTGAAAAGAAGTTGGTTAGGGATCACTCAAATATCAGAAAGAAAAGTTTAAAAATTGTCATCTATGGTTGGGCGACGAAGAAAATTTCGCGCTTCAAAGCATTCTAAAAGCCCTAGAATAGCCATAGCAGCTTCGAATTATTCAGACTTTATAAAAGTAGGGATGAAACGAGAAATTTCGCAAATTTACGATTTTTACGAAGTTTAACAGAAGTTTGTTTCTCAATCTTTTAGTCTGGTTTACCTTTTTCGGAACTTTTAATTAAATATGATCCATTATGGATGATTCGATTTCCAAGTTGTAAAATCTATTCAAAAGATTTCGCACTTTACCTGATAAGTGTTGCTATCGCACAAGTTTCACAATGTTTTTTACGTTAAAAATTAGGAACTTACATTTTTCCTTTAATCAATTCATCAGCTTTTCCCACATACAGGATGGTGTGAAGATTCGAAATGAAACTATCGCCAGGCGTTACACCGGCGGCCACGCGACGGCTGTTGAAGAAGATTTCTAACCTCTTTTTATGGCGATAAATACGTAAGTTGATCCATTGGTTAAGCTTGAAGGGTAATCGACTGACAACAGTATAGTTTCCTGTTCCTAGGTCAAAACTGAAAAAGAAATATACATCATAATTGCTTTATATTGGTTGTTAATTTCAATAAAAACGTTAATGTATTTACGTTTTCAAAAGTATAGTATAGTACAGTAGTATAGTGAAAGTAAAACTACAACATTAAAATAATCATGAATTTTTTGGCAAATACTTCCAAGTATTGTGCTTTCATGCAACTTTGAAAGAAAAAAAGATTTCGCGAGTGTTGAAATACTTCTATGTGTGGGAATTTTTCTCTAAAAAATTTACGGTTACAGAAACACTTTTCGGATCAGACTGCCAATATTATATAAAAAAAATGATTCCTCAAGAAGACAGACAACCTTCATTCTATTTTAAACTTGCAATGGAAGTTGGAGTGGAATGAACAGGAAATGAAAGGTTGGAGTCAAAATATATTGGATAGAGATTGTAACTTCAATCATACCTGCAAACAACTTTTCCATCTTCCAAAGATATCATCAGATGGTCTCGTACGCCTGGCGGTCCTTGGGCGTATAACAACATTCCATTTGGATGTTCGCTTCGGAATTTAATCTCAATATTGTGTTCATGTTTGCTATCAAGCATCTGCTGGTATGCGAGGAATGATGTTCGTCCGTTGAAGTATGCAGGTCGTTGTGGAAGGATGTACACTGGAAAAAAGAGTAGAAGTATAGGTAAGGACTTAAGGACTGTGGAGGCTTATGTATGAGATGGTTTCAGGTTTGAACTAACTCACAAACTCATATTGGTGTAAATTCATAAAATGTAATAAAAGTCTTTTTCGAACGCCATTTCAAAAGTTTTATTTCGATATATTAGCATACCTCTTTTCTCGCAGTTCTTGCCTTGATATCCCAAACTGCAAATACACTGATAAGACTTTGCACTAGTAGCTATACAAGACGCTCCATTCAAGCACGGTTTACTTGCACAGGGACTTGCAGAGCAACTACCGAGAACTGTACTTTGCTTTTTCACAACCGGACCGGGATATCTCAAGTTCATTTCTTTGCCATTGATACCCAGCTTCCTGATACAACCCTGGTAACCAATGGAAACATCAACTCTCCTCTTGTCACTAAAAGAAACAAAATGGTAGCGATCAGATTCCATTATTAGTTGTATTCTGTTTCCTTCGGTATAAGTAAGTAAGTAACATATTTATTTGTCAGTAAACCTATTTTAAATCTTGAGAATTTTTTAAGATTTTTCTGAATTCAATAAAAATCTCCGCTACATGTTTCAGGCAGAAATAATTTTGTATGTCAAAAAATATTGAAGGTTTTTCAAGAGAAAATATATCCATCATAATGAAACTACTTACATAGCCCTCCATTCTGTTGAGATTCCACCTAAGTAGCTTGTAGTATCCACATTCAGTTGTTGGAGAGATCCTGGACTCCTCCCTATCACTGGAGCACCACCGTTCACAATCAATTGACCATCAACACCTGAACGCCTAGCACTAATTGTGTTCCATTGGTTGAGAGAGACTTTCTCTTTTGAGCGGAGATGAGCATGGCCTTTTCCGTTATCAAATCTAGAGAGATAAAAATACAGTACAATCATTGTTAGTAGAGAAGAACTTTTCACAGCTTAATGAAATCTTTAGTATTCCATTTTTAGGTCAGATACTTCCTAGACGGGATTCCGTCGTTATTTTTTCTCTCTCGTTTCCACAAACATTCAAGAAAATTTTCCTTTTGATGTTTATAAGGAAGGTTTAAAAAATTGCATGTATTCCAGGCTAGTTACTTCCTAAATTCATAAGTCTACACAAATTCCAAAAAAAAACTTACTTAAAGTCGACATAGCCATCATTCAAGACAAGTGACAAATAATCCGTCGCTGTTGTTTTTGACGTATCTGACGTGTAAAACAAGACGCCGTCGTCGCTTTCTGGTCGGATTTTGAATTCCAACTTTGAATCGTAACGCAGATCGGAATTTTGAATGACTTGGTAGGAACTGCCACCGAAGAAAAGGTTGTACTCTGAAAATAGTTTTAAAAACTTTTCAATAAGGGTACATATAAAAAACAAATAAAAGATGGACAGCCACATTTCTATCTACCCTGTATAAAAATAGATGTCCAACAACTTTGCTACTATTAGTTATATAAAAAAAAATACAATTTTTCTTGTTATTCTCAATTTTCCCATAACTTTTGATTATTGTTTTCAAATTTTTAATCCTCAGACCTCTCTAGACCATGCATTCTATCAACATTGCTTTAAGACATTCACATCAGGACGATCACAGGGTGGCCACTCAAATTTTAAAAGAGCATTTCAAGAACAAACCCCATAAAATTGGTCACTAATTCCAGAAAATTCAAGAACCACCAAAAAAAAAACTAAAGGTGGAAAAGGCTAGCTTTTCAGGAACAATTCAAGAACCAATCAAATTCAGGAATAATTCAAGGAATTCAGAGACCAATGGCCACCCTGGATCACCAGTTGCTATGTGGATGATTTGTATGTCACTATAATATATCTTACCACATTCTCCGTCATAAGATTTCAAGACAAGTTCTTTCTTCTCGCACGAAACTTGTTTCATGTGACAAATATTATCGTACGTCTGACCATCATTGCCACAAATCTTAGCTTTCGGTTGAACGTCACAGCCCGTTGGACACACGCACTCGGCAGATTTGCTATCTGTGGTCACACGACAATCAGCATAGTATTGACATTTGACTTTAGCACATGCGGTTGGCTCTATAGGAAAATTAAAAAAGCAAATATGTTAATGTCAGACTAACGTTAGACTAAAGATTTATCGTATAGTAAAGGTAATAGACATTTCTATAATCAGTAGTAACATTCGATTCGTAAGATCTTCACGGTACTGCAATCGATTGTCTTTCTCAATCCGACGTGGAATCGTTGAACAGCTGTTTTTCGTTAGCATCTCTGAAAAAAGACTAGTGACTAGTTTGGGAAAACGTATGGCATAATAAGGGCACCAAGGATTATAGAGAAAAGTCTGATTTTTACAATGGATTTACCCTATTAATTGTTTACTTACTTTCTTCACACGTCTTGTCTTTCAATCTGTTGATTTGTCCTGGTCCTAACGCACATGGATAAATATAGTACTCGTCCAATCGCCCGCGTAAATATCTAACTCGTGCCGGAGTATAAACGAATTTTCCGATCGACGTTTGTTCTTGCCAATCCTGACTGAGCTCCTTGGATCGCCTGCGATCGACCCGGGTAAACGAGTTGATTTCTTTTCCGTTAATGAACATTTGAACTTTGTCTGTTTCCATATCATAGCTAGCTGCTAAGTGAGTCCACACTCGGGCCTTCACTGCAGGAGTGGTTCTCCTTCCGAAGACTTTCCTGTGAGAGAAATGTATAGCGCCATCAGCAACAATGCCGAAATCATAGACGGACTTTTCACGTGGGTTACCCCATCCAGGGTCGATGGTGACGAACAGTTGATGGGTTGGTTTATTGAGGTCCTCAAGCCACACCCAAGTTGCAAATGTCACACCAACAGCCGGTTTCCCTAAACATAATAAAAAATAAATTCTTAAACTTGTACAAAATACTAACCTAACAACAAATCTCTCAGATCCATGAACAGTAGTTGACTGTTAGTAGACTGTTCCATACCCCCAGCGATCTGGGACATGCTAGCAGAGATACAAGCTAGTCAAAAGAAACAACCTCATCATATATTTTACACGGATGTTCAAAAACACAAACCTTTGAAAAGTTTTCCTTTCATGTTGATTTGTCCGTCTTTGAATTCGGCACCTCTGCCGCATTTGTAATTCTCGTTCACTCGTACTCCGCCATCCAAACTTCCGCTGTTTCCGTTTCCAGATTCATCCGGAACTAAGCCACCGAAACTGTTTGCGAAGTTGAAGTACAGCGACGGATTACAAAGTCCAGCGCGATCTAAACCGAAAACCAAACAATCAAATTCACAATTCTAATTACTACAATTACAGGCATAGTTACGACAATTACAGGCATAGTTACGACAATTACAGGCAAAGTAGGAGAAATTTTGTTGCTTTAATTTTAGGTGTATTACGTATTCTTTTCGGCAAACATAGGAAGCAAAAATCGGTTTTCCCAAGAAACCTTTAATGAACCTTTAATGAAACTTATAGCGCAAGACTAACAAACAATCTCTGAGAAAAAAAACCGGAAACACGGAAATTTTTATTCCTGGTGGTTCATGGAAATTATTTGGAAAACGAAGACCTTGCTTATCGGAAAATATCCTCATGGGGTATTACATTCTTGTTTGGCTTCAGTAGCGGGAAAATTCATGTTAATCTGTTGAGCAACCTACCTGAGGATGGCATGTTAAGAATCACAAGGTCATGAATCCTATCTGGGAGAAGATTGATGTTCATCACATAGTAGAAGTTCCCACTTGGTACGATTGCTGGTTGATACTGTCCCACATCGACTTGGTTACCCAGAGCAATGATAAACAATTCATTGCCAGCAGCAAAGATATTTTTGGCGACACTTGAGAACAACGACATGTCAGTTATTTGATTGTTTCCTGTCGCAAACATGACGTAGACTTTACGGTTGTTTCCTTGTGGTCCGTATAGTTTGACTGCCGAATCGAGAGCCACACCCATTTGTCTTTTTCCGCCAATCAGATCCATGGAGGAAATGGAAGTGTACAGGTTAGGTTTAGAAGGAGAAAGTTTTGTCACGTAATTTGTGCTTCCACCGCCGTATATACCAATTCCGATATTTGTACCAGAGCTCCCGGTATTGTAGCCAGATACAGTGTTTTGTACCAAATTTTTGATGTGCTGCAATTTCACATTAGTGACCAACTCGGTACCATCAAGTAAGAAAATCACGTCATATGAACCGAAGTTTTCTACATAAAAAACGAAGAAAGAATATAGAGCAATTAAGTAACATCAATGATGATTCCGATGATTCCCGATTTTCCTGAAAGGAAGACTCCAGTTTAGATCCGGACAATAGAAAGTTTCTGTGATTAATATAAAATAGTATTCGGGATAAATTTACTTACTGCATGGTCCATTCGATGCCACTTTTGATGGCGTGCCATTCAAGCAAATATTTCTTTCCAATCTGCATTGACTTGCGTACGTTCTCATATCATCACCGCATACCATATTATAATCATTATGGCACGTCTTGCAAATACAATCTGTTCTTCGATCACCGTAAGAAATGCATGTTTCATACTGTCCACACTGTGGCTTGACACACAGATCTAAAAAAAAAAAAATGTCTATAGGTAAAAGAAAGAAAGGCACGCACCAGTTGTATGAGATTTATATGTTATTTATTGGTACCTCGCAGGTGATGAAATTTGATGATTCAAAAACTAAACTAATATAAATCAAAATTTATTAATTACCTGGAAGCGAGGCTATGACAATAGGATAGATGATTCGATCAATGGAAGGAAGATCGTCAGGGAAGAACCAGAAATCAAAAATATTTTGGTAAACATCCTTGTCCACATCTTCTCCAATTCCAACTAAAATAATCCTCACTCCTGCCGATTGCAAGGCTTGTGCTTCAACTCCTAAACTGCTGACATCAGCACCTTTCAATTTATTATTGACAAAGATTACCAATGTCTTAGGGACGTCTGTTCGGGCACCATTTTCTACGGAAAATAAAGATGTGCGCGCAAGCTGTAAAGCTGCGTTGAGGTTGGAACCGAATTGTGGGTTATCGAGACCAGTAACTAAGCGATTGAAATAGTCACGTGTCACCGCTGCACCAAATTTGATTGGAAGAGACGGGTTGGGTCCGTTCAGTATAACTCCAGCTAAAGTAGCTTTGGACGAGAGGGTGTAAGAATTCAAAATATCTTGCACAAGCTGTTGTTGGGCGGCGAAGATCTCTTCAGATTGTTGTCCAGTTGCGCCCATGATGAATCCGAGGTCCAGTTTCTCAACAGGTGCTAGAGAAAGTTAAAAGGGGACGCAATAAAACCTATGAAAAGTCAATGATCGTTTAAAAAACATCAAGTATGTTGCGCATGTATGTTTCAAATGATGTACCTGTGCTTAGGAAAACGACGACTGCATTACCTCAATAAAACCACACAGTTATTATAACAGAGTTCAGACAGAGTTTTACAAAAAGATTTCCCTGAGTTTTTCAAAAAAGTCCCTTTTTTCCAGGTTTTCCAGGTTTTTCCAGGTCTGTCTGAACCCTGTACAAGTACACGTAAAAAGTTTGATTTAGACGCGACATAAAAAAGCAACTCTTGGTGCACCAAGCAAGAAGGAACAATGCCTAAATATGAGAGATGACTTTGTGGCTTCAAAAAGGAAATAAACAAACCTTTCTTGTAACCAATCAGTGCTTCCAAATCTCCAAGGAATCCTGGTAGACCAACAATATTGGGCAAAAACAAAACGTCTTGCTTGCTACTGCTTATTTCATTTGCTTTAGGTAAGAAATTCTTGTCGCCTATCACCATGGTGATGACGTCAGCGCCGGAGTTTGTTCGGATCTCTTTGAAAGCATTGCGTGCTTCGCTATCAAATGCTTCGTTCACTGAGTTCGATCCCGATTCTAGACCCGTCGTTACGACGATTACAATGCGTTTCGCGTCGGCACGTAGGTTTTGGAAGTTGAAGACATTGCGAGAAATGTAGGCGGGGATTTGTTGTACGCCCTTGGCCCCGCCCAGTGGTCTAACACCATACAGAGCCTGGTTAACTACATCAGTTGATATACCATTCTCTAAAGTTAGCACATTCTGGATATTGTTATCGGCATAGATAATGATTCCGAATCGGTTTGTGTTGGCTGATACATCAAAACTTCGGGTGAATGCTGCCACATAATCAATGATGTATTTCATGGACACGCCATCAATGTATTTCGAGCCATCAAGTGCAAACAAAATATCAAACTTCTCCTTTATTCCACACGGTTCGTACGCAGCTATAGTCAACGGTTTCTGGAGAATACAAGAATCTCTCTTCAACCAACACTCATTTGCATAGGTTTTACCATTATCTCCACAAAGTGGTGCATAGCCTTGATTGATATCACAAATTGGGCAAACACATTCAGTTGTTTCATAATTTCGGGAGATACATTGACCGAAGAATTTGCATTTGACTTTGACGCAAAGATCTAAAAAGACATACAAGAATCATACAAGAATCCCTCCACAAAACTGACATGTATAAAAATTAACGTCCTTATTTATTAGCAAGAATGCTTAGCACCCTGTGTAAAACCCTGTTAATATGTATCGAGCATAAATAAACGGTCGTTCACATTGTTATAAAAACTTATGACTCATTTCAATATCACCCATTCGGCAACGTATCCAATAATCATAGAAAAATTCTCCACAAAATTGATATGTTCAAAATCATAGATCAAACTAAATTTGTAGAATTATACCTGGTTGAAGCTGTCTTGCAACAGGTTGTAGATATCTTGTGGCTTGAGGTAAGTCGTCTGCAAAGAAGTAAGAATCTCTGTTTGAACTGATAGCTTTCAGTTCATCAGGGTTCACTTGGGTGGAAACGCCCAATACAACAATCTTCACGCCCATATCTCGCAGCAGATCCGCCTCTTCCTTAAGATCTGACTGTAAGATTTCACTTGGACCATTATTAAAGATAAATAATGATTTAGGAACGTCTCGTCTGGCACCGTAACTTGGTAGGAAAAACTTTGATCGCGCTTGCTTCAAAACTGACAGGATGTTATATCCAGGGTTATCTAGAGCTACATCGTCTACGGCCCTGTATGCGTTTGCTAGAGACGAAATTTCTCCTAATCGAAACATGATTTTTGTATCTCGACCGTATTTCATGAATCCAACTTTAGTGTCTTTGTTGGAGATTTTGAATGACGTGAGAAGGTTCTTCACAAATTCTTTTTGGGCGTCAAGAACAGGTCCTGATGAAACAGGGGACATGGCGAATGTTATGCCAAGATCAAGGACGGTGGGTAGAGCTGAAATTGAAATTGGGATAAAGATATAGTTACCTTATCAAGCGAAATAATGTTGGAAATATCTTTGTTGGATACAAAGAATTTAACAAAATTATCGTCGGACAAAATATTGGTTTCGTCCAAAGAGTAGAGAAATATTAACACTTACCAACTGCGTCAGTGATTTTTTTCTCTACTTCGCCAAACACCTTTTTCAATGAATTTGTACCATCAACTGGAACAACATCAAGGGGGTCACCAGTGATGACCTTTAGAGATTTGGTGTCATCGGGCGAGTGATTGATTCCCACCACCACGACTTTAACGCCCTTCTTCTGAAGGCGCAAGGTGAGGGTAGAAAGATCATTGACATCTTTTTGAGAACTTTCTTTGGTAAATAGGATCAATACCCTGCCTATATCAGGACGACTTCCACCCAAGGGTGAAAAGATTGTCGAGTCAGCAAATTGTAGTAATTTGTCGAGCCTAGGTTCACCTTTTATTCTGCGTAGTTTGTCCAAGCTTTCTTTAGTGTACTCCAAACTTGCTGATTCATCAAAAGTGAGTACCTGTTGGACTTCGTTTCCAAACGAGGCTAAAGCAACCCGAGTCTTTGTTGGTTGAAGTTGGTAACCATGAAGAAGGGACCTGGCGAAGAGTTTCAACTTATTGAAATCCAAGCTGGTGATATCGTTTGATGTATCGAAAGCAAACGCGATATCATATGAACCAATAATACCTGTAACAAACAAAATATTAAGTAGCGTATAATTATTGAAAATTTATGGTAAATACCAGTTTTTGAGATGAAAATTTTGGAATGTGAATTAAGCTAACATTCATTACTCCGTGTAGTTTGGACAAGGCTGTAGGGTCTTAACAAATTCGCCATGTCTTTTAACTTTACACTTCACTTCACAAAGTATACAGTATTATACCAAATTCGATTAAAAGCTCATTTTAATAATCAAGGGGGCGCTTAATCGATGCACTATTAAAATATGAATAAACAAATAAATTTTACCACAGGCTTTGTTTTTCACAACTTTCAACATTTTCCTCTTTTGACAAGCCGTTCTTTTCATCAAACATTCTGTGGCGTAGCTGAACCCGTCGTCTGCGCATACTGGCTCATATACGTCATCAATCGGACACTTCGGACAAATGCATGACGGTTTCGCAAGGAATGTTGGGATACATGTGGAATAGAACTGACATTTTGAATTACTGCAAGGCTCTGAAATTGGAAGGAGAAAATAAAAATTGTTGAGAATCAAAAATCACGAAGGATGAGGAGAAAAATTAACCACCAAAAGTTCTTCGTTTGAATAAGAGAACTTGAATATACAGTTTACTTTAAAGGTACGCAAATTTTCGCAAGTAAAGTTGCACGGAAGACTCTAAAACCGCACGAAATCTATTCTTTAAGTTAGTAAATCAAGTTTCGTTACCTTTCCCTGTTGCATAGATTATAGGATTAATGATACGATCGATGGAATCTAGATCATCTGGGAAGAAGAAGACATCAACTATCGGGTCATCTGTCGGGTCAATTTTGACGTCATCGCCGACATTGACAAATATGACGTTGATTCCAAAACTTTTTAGTTTTTCAACTTGTTTGTTCACGCGTGCAGCGTCCTTAAAATTGATATCATCAACAACGAATATGGCTTGTTTTGGTGCTAGTGGGCGGGAGCCTTGTTTCGGTGTAAACACATCCTTAAGTAGGTAATCTAAGGCACTGTTTACATCACTTCTCTGCCTTACGACCAATCTATCAAGAGTTTGAAGTACATTCTCTTGGCTAGTTCCAGACTTCAATTGTAGAGCAGTGTACGCAGGATCGTACGTCACAAGTCCGACATTCGTGTCATTTGGTGAAATGACGTATTTTTGAACCAGTTTCTTGGCAACTGTCTTTTGTTTAACGGATTGAAGTGTAGACGATAACAAGAATACGAGATCAAAAGGCTTGGATCCAACTAAAATCAAAACATCAAACAAATCATAAATTTTTAAATTTTATCATCATTTTCTTACAAACAACGATGCGAAAAATACTCGATTTATCGCCGAGGCCTATTGTTTTTAATGTTTTAGAACGTACATATACGAGCCCTTAACCCTACTTGTACTGGGCTATTTTGACTTCGGCAGTACTGGGGGGGGGGCCTAGTAGGCCCGCGCCCAATAAAATCTGTTCTACTAGTGCTATAATTATGAAACTTTGCAGGAATATAG
>JAYRBV010013581.1:0-13166 GCA_036023255.1 Mitrocomella polydiademata
GCCGTATAGAGAATATTACGGGTGCATTTGGATAAGGAGACGCCCTCCGCTCGCTGCGCTCGCTACGGGCGTAATAAGAATTCTTTCAAAAATGAGCATCTCTCAGAAAGACTAGTTACTAGTCTAGGTCTTTTACGGCTTTTCTCATATTTGGATGTCGCCGCGGATGCAATTGTTTTTCCGTACACCGTAGGTAGTATCATTACTTTTGTTTCTCAACAACCACAAGTGCTGTTGACCTGAAATTTGGACCAGTGACAGACTTCCATAAATAATGAAGATTGATACCATTTTTGAACTAGTCACGTGATTTGGTTGTATTCTACATTCGCCGCGAAAGCAGAGACCCAAAGTTAACTTTATTCATAATAATATTCACGTCCTTTCACCTTGAATGGAAACTAATAAGTTTCGACAGAACATGTCTCTGGTTTCGATAAATAAGTATTTTCAACTCGTTGGGCCAGGGTCTCTTTAGCGGCGACATCCAATATCAGAAAATAGGCAAAGGACCCTGGGTACGAGGTTGGTATCTTGCATAAGGACCCACGAAATGAAAAACGACGACGAAATATTTCTTGAAATGTAAGCACGACTTACCAGTACATCTTGGCAGTTCTTCTCTTAATGTAAACACGACCTACCAGTACATCTTGGCAGTTCTTCTCTTAATGTAAACACGACTTACCAGTACATCTTGGCAGTTCTTCTCTTAATGTAAACACGACTTACCAGTACATCTTGGCAGTTCTTCTCTTCAGCAAAAGGTGTACAAGGATTATAATTGACCAACCATTGTCCACCGGCACCCACGATTATTTCTTTAAATCTAAAACAACATCATTTCAAATTTCACTTGCTGGCATATCCTACCGGTAGTATCCCAGCCGGCAAAATCACTAAATAACTTCTACGCAGGAGTGTGTTTTCTATTGAAATTGCGTTCATTACGTCTTGCATTTCAATAGAAAACACTCTCCTACAAAGTGTGTTTTTGACAAAATTGCCTACTGGGATTTCTTGAATGTAGTAGATGATGTCGAGTGGGATGACTCGTTAGTTGACTAGTCGTTAAAGAGGTGAACTCACTTCCAGTTTTAGGTAGTCGCAGCTGAGCATGCCGAACCACATGAATCGGTAGCTCATTGGTAGAGGAATGACCCGCGAAAAGCTTGGTCGTGGGTTGGAGTCCCACCAGGTCGGTAGATTAATGCATAATACTTTGTAGACAGTAAGGACATTTAAGACAGTTACGCGCAATTTAAATAACTTAGCTAGCAAACTAGTTTACATATCATTCTAAAAATGATCATTCCATTGGGTTTTGATTTCTTTATGTATCAGAAAATATCTAGACAACACCCAAGAGAGAACTTGTTATCTATCAGAATTACAGCTATGCCAAGTGGTGTCTCTCAAGGGTAACGAGTTGTCTTCAAAAATAAAAAATTTTGCTTGAAATAACGAAGAAAAAACTGTTTACATACGCAATATCGTTCCGTTTATCGATTTGATGCAATGATACTTCTTTACCATTATCCATTCTACAAGAACATTGATCAATAGCGGTGCATGTAGCTTCGTAACTGAAATGGATACTTTGTAAGATGGCCAAGGCAAATATGGTCAGCGATAGGAGGTCAATAGCCATAGTGTCATTCATTGAATGATTGGCTGGTTGTTTGATTTACTTTTACAGCTGGAAAATAAAATAATTCGTATAAAAAACTCGGGAAATCCCGCATCGTAAAGGCCTACACATTGAAAAATATAAAAAACACGTTGAACGATTCCCGCATTGTAAAGGTCCATCTACATGTTGAAAAATATATGCGAGATAAATAAAGCCTTCTACACGCCACACTTACTGGACTAGCATTTTTGAAGAACAAACCGTTCAAGCACAGAAATATCACGCTAACTCAATCTTTATTCGTTTTTTTTTTCTCTGTAAGATGACAAAAAAAAAAAAAGGGCCCTAAAAACGAGGTGAAGCCATTCTAATTATAAAAAAAATGGATCCAGAGAAAGACCAACAAACTTTCTTTAAAAGAATTTTTCTTGTGTAATTTCCCTAGCTTTTATAAAAAAAACATTGACATATGCAAATATTAACTAATCAAAAATATCTTAAGGGGGGGGGGATTAGAATTCGCAATTTCAACCTCAAATTCGTAAAATTAAGTAAATCCAGTGTAAAACCCTCTTTTATGAAGCCACTTGATTTATCCTTTGGAAATATCTATGCAGGCAAGCATAGACTAATCCTTCATTGCATTCTAATACTCCAACTTGTGTTCTTCTTCTTAGTCAACGAGTGCTCTGGACAAACATTGACTACTCTTTTCATGACCCTCAATGACTCTCTTAAAAAACATTGAAGAATGTGTAACTAGATAATATAGATAAGTTTTGTCTCAGTCAGCATCATTCAGAATAAACGAAAATAAGTCACATCCAAAATTTTAAAAACGGCCTTGCGAAATACTATTTTTTTGGACTCGCGAAAACAAGTCCTCACGACCCATAAGATAATGATAAAGAAATAAAATAAAATTTAAATACATTTAACTACGATTACCAAAATAAGATTTTAAATCTATCAACTAAATATAAATTATCTAAGAAAATAATTACGGAAAATATTATTTTCCGGGGTGTCGTCTAAAATTATTATATGGAAAACAATGTCATATTTTTCCAGTGACTAAATATTAGTGTTTCGTTATGTCATTAGAATTAATTACGCGTATAAAATTATGACCAGCATTTGAAGAATCCTAAATTTCTTCATAGTCTTCATCCTTCTTCCGGATTTTGGCCCATGTGAATTTACAACCGTCCTAGGGAATAAAAAAAAAACACAGAGGCTCGTGACTATTTAACAACTGCCTATACAGAGTGACCCAAAATGTTGTGTATTAATAATTTGTTTTTATTTATTATAGTTTTGTTTTTGTTAACTTGCTTCTGAAGTTTTTTATGAAACACAATTATATTAATACATAAAACACAATGCGATAGCACATTGAAATCGTCGTTTTGTACAATGTGAGTTGGGAATTCAATTATACTACAAAAATCAGTCATTAAAAATAAATCTTTACACGCATTTGTTTCGGGAACAACACACAGAAGCTAATAATATTTCATATAAAAGATTCTGTCAACACAACACGTCAAAACTGTATTAAGTATTAAGTAACATGAAAATTTTTCATCGTTTGAATTGTAAAGTGAGATATAAATGAGAAATTTATGGTCCATAAAAGCAATACAGTAAATAAATTTCTACCGTCCGTTATAATGTTAAAAGCAAGACAAGGAAAACAAAATTCTTTAGTAAGATAAACAGGGTTTTAATTTGGCGCAATAGGCGCAAAACAAAAGAAAACAAAATAATTTTGGTCCTGCGCCAAATTTAATCCGCGCCCAAAATTTCTCCGAATAATAAATTTAAAAATAGTTCGAATCACCCGTGGACTGTTACACGGCTGTGTAATACCTTTGCACAAAAACTGATAAAAACTCATCCCAAGAATAATCAATAATAAAAATTTTCATCAAGGCAATTGAATTGAAAGAGAACGATAAAAGCCAAAGAGAATCTTGAAAATGAAAAACAAAAAACAAAACATTTCGCATGAAGCACGTACCTTTGCTTTTGATGGGAGATCAGACCAGAATGCATGATGAGGCACGATATCAATTCCTTCGTTCTTCTTGTAGTATTTCAAAAACAAAATACCTCCAATGGCATACACTAGCACCATTACCAGTAATCTAAGAAAGGAAAGCTAAGAATTTCTTGTACTCTAGATTTTCAAACTTAGGTAGTTTTTTTGGGACAAGTCAAAACCATAACTTCCACATTATGACAGGTGTATCTGATTTCAATAACGAATGGCAACAGCTTAAACGTAATGAGCTAGAAAGTCAAACAACACTTACAATATACACAGTATGCTACCCACACTGAGATTTTTACCACTGTCTTTTGCTGGATCTTGTGATGAACAGGCACCCGGGCATGCGCACTTGTGAGTCAACGTCAGAGTCTAAACAAATAGCGAGATAATGTGATTGCCGGTGTTATTCAGCCCCGGAATGATGGGACTTGCATGATTGAATACTCAAATGTATGGCGAGAAACACGATGGGACTTACATGATTGAATACTCAACTGTATGGTGAGAAACACGATGGGACTTACATGATTGAATACTCAAATGTATGGCGAGAAACACGATGGGACTTACATGATTGAATACTCAACTGTATGGCGAGAAACACGATGGGACTTACATGATTGAATACTCAACTGTATGGCGAGAAACACGATGGGACTTGCATGATTGAATACTCAACTGTATGGCGAGAAACACGATGGGACTTACATGATTGAATACTCAACTGTATGGCGAGAAACACGATGGGACTTACATGATTGAATACTCAACTAAAAAGCGAGATAAATGAATAACTTATGGCCATAAGATAATTACATTATTCTTTTAATTTGTTGTAAGGAAACTCTCTAGCTTTACGGTTTTCGTACAAAAAGCAGTTAACAACCAGAGTGTTTAAAACTTTTCCGATTAAATATTTTTCTCTTTGTTGCTTTCATTTCCCGATAGGGAAAATTAAGAAAACACACCGGCAAATTCGCACTCCTCCTCATAATGTGAGGTTGAAGATTATCATTCCCTGTGGAAGAAATAAATACTCACAAAGGTACTAGTAGGAGATTCTATGGCACCAGATATGACTGGTTCGGTAACACTCATGTCGCATTGTAGAATTGCATTGAAAAGCCTGTTTGAGAAAAAATATTACATGTTAGTGTATGTATAGGTCAACCAGGGGGGTTGGTATGATACAGTATGGCTACTATTCGCAATTTTAGAAAACGGATTATACACCACCACCCTCTGACTTTGGCTGAGAAAGGTAAGGTATCACTCCTATCCGACCTGTTTTTGGATAAAATAAGATACCACCCTAAAAATGCCATTGTACCACACCATTAGTTAAGAAATACACATTAAAAAAGGAGAAAGGTAATTGATAGACTTTTTTAGAAATTTACATGCTCTCAAGGTTGTGTAGGTATATATCTTATCTTATCTTTTCGAAGGTGAATTAAAACGAAAAAAAATTGAAAATTTTTTACAGGTTTATATCAATTTTTTTCTTACAATACCACTAATCACTACAGTTGGTACACTAAAAGTACTAATTGTTTTCCTGAATTTTTTTCCCAGACCACCCATTAAAGCAGTTAATACACCACAGTCAGTACTAGCTGATTTTGAAATCTGGAGGTACACCACCACCATCCCACTAACCACCATAATGTATCATACCAACCCGGTGCCCCCCTGGGTCAACAGTACTTTACGGGCAGTTACATAATTGCAAGAAGATGATTTGTTTCAAGTTATTTCCGGGAATTGAAACGGGACTAGCAATTCGGGAAAAATAACCCCAAAAGACTTTATTATTACTAGTAATCGTATGTTTCGGAGTGCAATTTTAACGATTAATCACGAGTAACAAGGAGAAAATTGTAATTTGCCCGAGTCCGAAGGACGAGTGCATATTACAATATTTTCTCCTTGTTACGAGTGATCAATCGTTAATTGAACGACAAGGCATGCGATTACTGGGTAATTATCAGTAAAACAAAGGCCCTCGTTCATAGAATACCTTATATACTTCTTTCGCAGAATAATTGCACTATTCTTGCATTGCGAAATACAGTTAGAAAGACCCGAAACCATTGCATTGCGAATAAAGTAAAAACAACCAGAAAAAATGCAAAAATAAAACAAAGCAAGTCTGCGTTTTACATTTAGGGGCTAGAAGAGTGCAATTTTGTGTAATCAGGAGTGCAATTAACAATTAATTGCACTCTAAATGTGACGTCTCGACCAATCAAATTCGCGTAATAATGCACTTCTGATGATTACACTATTATTACACTATATTTAGAGCCTGAGAACTTTAAAAGATCCTACGTAATTAACCTTCTAACCTCAAATTGCGAAGAAATCTTCCGGAGAAAATGAATCATAGTTTGCAAGGAGAATACATAACATATATCACACATCTCGTCAAATGAAGTGTGACTAAAGACAGTTCCTAAAGGAATCCACTGTTTTCATTTGTATGACAAAAGCTGTAAAAAATTTCTTCGAAACTCCAGCAGGTAGAACGTTAAAATCGTACCTCTTACCGCCCCCAATTGGGCTTCCTGCACTATATTGCATAATCACGTTGCCTGTTACGCTGTCTACTGAGAAGATGTGTGTCTTTGGGTCAGCCAGGGGATATGTCGAGTCTTTGTCCCCATCAGTACTGTACTGGCATGCCTGAAATGAGAAACGTATTGTTGTCAAGTTAAGTTGATTAATGTGCTTTAGGAAAACATGCAATCCTCTGCAGGTTCTTTAGTGGAAGACCACTGTGTCTTTAAAGGCACGTTACCATTGTGGTTTTTAATGTGAGGAATTGCAATTTATTTCCTGTGTTCAGTTGAATAAATAAATAATTATACATAGTTATTATTTTACTTTTTTCATTAATCGTTACTTAATAGACGTCTGTTAGAAATGATGTAGACACCTACAACAGTAATTAGATATGAGAGTCACTGTGACCGGTGGCGGAATCGAACTTCCGACCAGTAGGTTACGAAGGTTACGAGTGCCTCAACAACCCGGCCATGGCTCCGCGTCCTCGTGGAATGTCGAAAACGGAGTGTGATAAGCAGAGTAATGCTTATAATTTGAAGGAACTTAAAAAATATTTAAATTTTTTAGTGGGTGGATTTTCATAATTATATATTACTACAACGGCGCCTCATTTCTAGGGGGGAGAAAAAGAAGAATTTTCGAGCTAACCAAAACATCATGGCAGTTTTTATCTTCCACAAAGGTTGTACAAGGGTTGTAATCGATATACCAAAAACTTTCAGGAATTTGTTTAAACCTGAAAAATGGAAAAAAATAAATTGGAATAAATCAAATTTCTTGGTGGTTGTATTATAGAAACTGTCGCAAGTGTCGAAGACTTAACTAAATCTTATCATGTGGAACACATTATTCAAAGCATGAATATTTAAGACTACTAGTTTCCTAAAAGAGGGCATAAAGAAATAAAAATACCCTATTACACGAATCGAAAAAAATGATGTTGTCATACTTTCGCTAAAAAGGACAGCGAATAATTAACGACAACAAAGAAAGCAAAAACGTTTACATACGCAATGTCGTTTCGTTTATCGATTTGATGCAGTGATACTTCTTTACCATCATCCATTCTACAAGAGCATTGATCAATAGCGGTGCATGTAGCTTCGTAACTGAAATGGATACTTTGCAGCAAGATAACCAAAGCAAACATCAAGATTGTTTTAGGCGGACCAAATAATCTCCGACACTGGACCATGATTTGTTTTTAATATATTTAGTCTGAAAAATTGAGAATAAATTTAAAAAAATGAAGAGATTGTTTTTATGCTGTTTATAGAGTGTATACAGGCTGTCTCAATGAAAATACCACCATAGTGTGCATCACTTGTGCTACTTTAATCAGAGAAACTTTCGCGAGGTGAAAAACTCGCGAAATTTTTTGGATAAACCTTCGCGAATTGAGGAATGCGAGATAAACTTTCGCGAAAAAGGCCAAAATTCGTTTCTCCGATTAAAGTAGCTCAAACACATAAAAAAGTAGTTTCGAGCCACAAAATAGTATTTCTACCTAACGAGCAAATGTTAAAAACGTAAGATTAGTGAAAACCTGAATCAAATCAAAACATATTATTCAGAATGTCCTACCCTGAAAATTTTCACCCCCTCTTTTGGGCCAAACCTTAAATCTTGAAAACATCTATTAAGCAAAAATTTTACTCAAAGCTCAACCCCCTCCCCCAGATTGAAGGGGGATTGAGACTACTTTAGATAATGGAAAACCATAGCAACGGTAATATGTTCACTGGACACTCTGTATGCATGAATGTATGAATGTTGAAGAAACATCCAAAAGACAACTTCATTAAGTTTTTAAGCTATATAGTGTGTGTGGCAGAAAAATATAATAAAGTCACTTAAAATGCATCCAAACCAGAAATTCTAAATGAAGTTTGTGTACTACAAAGAATATTTTTAAGCCTTCATCTTGGACAAACTAATGAAATTAACCTTTTTACAAATTCTTCTAAAACACACTGTTTGACGTACAATAATCCCAAGATTAGAAACGAAACTCTCAAAACCAAAAAATCCTTAAATCAGCCGAATAATTAAAACTAATGAGGTTTAAGAACAATGAGAATTATAAGTCCATGAATTCAGAATAAGCGAAAAATAATATAAAATAAATTTAAATTAACATATATATTTAAGTATCTTTGAAATATAAAATTTTCCACCTAAAATATACTCAAAATAGTATAAGACAAATAAAAATAAAATATTAAATGTATCGAGGTTTTAAAAATTTCTTTACTCTTAGATAAGAAACAGCGCAAAAGTGACAAACATGACAATAGTATTATTGTACCCAAAATTAATTATTTGTAACGAGGAGAAAATCATGTTTAACGCTAACAAAAAATTGCATTAAATATTGCAATAAAATAATGATGTTTTAAAAGAAAAGTCATTAAAACTCATTAAATTTCTTTCAGTGTTTTACGACTTCCAGCTTATGTACACAAATTCAAAAGAATTTTTTCTGAACCACGCTGTAGTAGGTTTAATAAAGGGCATTCAAAAAACTGATTGTGTTATGGGTGATTGAACAAACTGGTAAGTTAACAACCGCAAAACATTGGAGTTTAATTAAAAAACTAAGAAACTTTTAAAAACTTTACTTTAAAATGTAAAACTGGAAGAATTTCTTATATAATTGACAAGACTTAGTAGCTACATTGTGTATCAAAAAATAGTATTGCTGTGAGATTAAAAAAAACTATAAAGCCATTTTAATGTATTGCATAAACAATTTGTGAAAAGTTTACTGTAAACTGTATATAACTGGAATTGGAATTGACTTATTAGTTACATAGTGTTGTATCAAAAAAAAAATTCTGCTGAAAGTGTGATTAAAAAACTCTAATGCGTAATATTTTAATGTAGTGTATAAACAATCTGTGAAAAGTTTACTGTAAACTGTATCTGAAAGAATCTTGGTATAATTGACTTAGTATCTCTAGGGTGTATTCTTTAAGTGCAATCAAAACTCTAATGCATGATATTTTAATGTAGTACATAAAAACTGTAAAAGGTTTACTGTATAAAGCTGTTCTAAATTGTTACTTTTATGATAACTGTATAACTTTATAAGAATCCGAATCTTGTCATTATTACACTCTACTTTAAAGTAATGTCGTAAATCGTAATGTAAGAAAATATTCAAATTGTGTGTAGTGTATCTCTGTCAAATATATGGAATGTTTACGTTTGTCAATAGCTTCATTACATCTCTTCGTATTCACTTTTCTTACAGCTTCGCATTTTTGAGTAAGTAAATGCAAAACCATCCTTTAAACAAAATAAAATAAAAAATTCAGTAAATATAAATCTTGAATCGTTCAATTGGACGGTTGCATCTCGCGTCTCATATAGAGGGTTCCAGTTGTAAGTAAAACTGTGAAAAATCACTTTTATTGAGTGGTAAATGTACGGTCAATAAAACATAAACAAAATCACTTAAATATTCACGGATCCAGGGGTCGAAATAATATCTAAAATAATTGCTGAGCATTACAGCCGTGCGGTACGAGATTTTGGTTCGGGGAGGAATACACTCCCGTACTGCACGGTCTGGTACAAGCTAGCTGACCATGCGATCAAATCATTATAATTGAGTAATCCCTTGTGGATATGTTGTTACAGCCACTCTCAAGAGATCAACGAAGCACATGAGATTTACGTCTACAGGTGTCTCTTAAACCAGAACGAAGTAAAACTTACTGTAACTTTGGATGGGAAATCCCCCCAAAATTCTCGGTTCGGGATCACATCAAGACCTTCCAATTTCTTGTAGAATTTCAAGTAAAGGATTCCTACAGCAATATACAATGCTACCACAACCAATAATCTGAAGAATACGAATACCAATTTGTTTCAAAACTTTGAAGGAAAATTTAATTCCTCATTCTGCAAAATATTTTGGAGAGAGGAAAAAACATTTAGTATCGATCATATTACATTTTCTCCATATTATTTACATATACATTTTAAGAGTTGTGTTTTGACTAGTACTTATATTACGTATATTTCTGTCATAATTAAATGCCTGTATTTATTGATGGCTTTGAAGTTTTAGTCACAAAGGTAACACTAAGAATTGAAAAAGACAACAGACCTAGAAATTCATGCCTACTCTATTTTGTACAACCCTTTACAAAAATCTTTCTGCGATCTTTTTACCTATTGGATATCTAACATCTATTTTCGACACTGAAAACCTAGTGGCGGTGTTGAATTTGCACTTACATTATACAAAGAACTGTTCCAATACTGATTCCTTTTTTATCAGCTGGTGATGCATCACTTGAACAAGCTCCTTCACAAGCACATTTGGAATGCAAACCAAAAGTCTGAAATCGAATAAAAAAGTTATCCATTAAAGAAAAATATTTACTATCAATGATTTTTTTCCTCCATATAATAAGTTTGCATAAAAAGCTTCTCTTAAAATTCTTTAATTTCGATAGTCTGATTATACAGTTAATTTGCTTCATTATTTCTAATTAATTTTGCAATGATCTCTCAAATATAGGCCTGTCTATACAGACCAAAACAGAGTGGAAAAGTGTAGCTTGGTTAAATTTAGAATGTTAGTACTTTAAAAAAAACATCATGAAAAATTTCATACATATAAAAGAGTGCCTTTTTGAGTGTCATCTTCTATTGGATTGGTAATATAGGGCTTTTCGTTTTTTGGTTCACACTCCAGAGTAATTTTAGAACTCCTATAATGAAAAATAAAATCATATTTTATAACAAAACTAAAATAACAGAAACGTGCAGAGCAAAGAAATAGATGCATGCTTTTGTAAATCAATTGCACCTACACTTAACACACTTAACACATTCAGGTCATAAAACTTAACTAGCACGCAAACAATGTTTTTGTTCTTTTACATAAAGCTTTTTGGTACAATATGCTGTGAATGATCGTTATAAAAAGGTAAATTCTAAAAATCAGAAAATATAAACATGTAAATGATATGTTTACTGTATACTTTTAGATTATAATTTTAAAATTCTTATGACTATATATATTAACTAAACTGTATGTCAAAGTTCGATTATATTTATCATTGATTTTAATTATCAGAGTGATGATAACTTTTATTCACCTGGTGTGACCACCTTGCGCAGTTCCTGTATAGTGAAAAAAAAGCTTTCCTTCAGGTGTCATTCCAGTTGTGAAAGTTTTTGGACCACCAGCCGAAAAAGTTGATAGCCCAGCACTATCATGCTGGCAGACCTAAATCAAAGAAAACCTTGCTTTTATAATGAACGAAACTATGAAAGTTTGTGAGGGCAATTTTGATATTGTGCAATTTTTGCAACTTTTTATTTTTGTTTATAAAAGTATGAAAAATGATGATTTTTACATAGGTGAACATAAATGAATGGATGAATATTTCTGACTGCATGCAATTAAAAACCACAAAAAGCCAAATTTTCAAATTGAGGAAAATTTCCACCAATTTGTTAGCAGGGGCTTTTACAAAACAAAGAAGTATGCACATAAATTCATAAATTAATACACCTTTCTGAAATTAAAACTCCCGTGCTCTTGTGGAGAAAAACGTATACAAACCCGAGCACTAAGCCATTTTACTGCAAAAATGGCTGTGCAGAGGGACGTGAGTAGCTTACTTTTAGAAAATCTTGAAGCTGCCATCATGTCCAATACTAAGACACATTGCAAATTGCACTAATTTTCACGAGGACTTTGCAAATTGCAATGTGCAAAACCACTTTGCAATTTGCAAAACTACCTTGCAATTTGCAAAGGTGCCGCCTTCTAACTCAATCGAAAATGTGAAACTTTGCTTAATGTTTTCCTTGATGGAATATTACGGAGATAACGTACAAAATAATTTGCAATTTGCAAATATATTTGTAATCTGCAAGGCCCCTTTACAAATTGCAAAACAGACTTATGCATCGATGAGAGAACTACCCCTTGAAATTGTTGCAATTTGCAAACATATTTGCAATCTGCAAAGCCCTTTTGCAATTTGAAAATTAGACTTAGGCGTTGATGAGGGGCCTACCCCTTGAAATTGTTGCAATAAAGAAAATACTGAAGTTGATACTATAAATATGATTTTTCAAAGTGGTTATTGCAATCATTATGGCACCGTTAATTATGGATCATAATATGGCTGGTTATTTGAGAAATTGCTTGGTGCATTACTTGTACAGTGGAGTGAGCCAAGGACATGGAGACGAATATGATAAGTTACAGTAGCTAAGAAAAATAAAGACATCACTAAGAATATTCTGGTTGAAAATATAACTGAAAAAGAACCTTTGAAACATAAACACAAGAATCTTTTGCTTGAATTGTTATATACACCCAACAGACTGGGACGTACCCTATGTTTATTGTGAATTAACTTTTTCAATTCAATAAATGGGACGATCTACTGTAGATCAAGCAACTCTTGGTCAAAGTGATTGTGTAAAATGATTCAACTACAACACTACGTAAAAACTGAATCTCTTCAAGTGAGGCATTAGAAGAAAAAGAAACTTTGAGACATATATGACAGAACGTTTTAAAAAATTCTGAAGAAAGATGATAGTGATTTACCAAAATGCAAATGGCATGAAATCACTTCACTTGGATGCTTAATACAAGGGAGGAGGGGGTACGCATAAAATTCTGACCCGCATTACTATTAAGACCTCTCCACATATTAAGCACCCCAGAGTAGTCATATATTGATAATAATAAATGTTCAACTGCTTATTTTTGAAATATATTCATAATCATATAATATATATTATTTATATACAGCCCCCCCCCAATAAATTTTGCAATTATGACAATATCTTTTTAACATTATTATATTTATTCTAACCTACAACAGTCTGCGACTTTTCTAACAATCAAATACCCCAAATGTAAAA
>JAYRBV010013592.1:0-13165 GCA_036023255.1 Mitrocomella polydiademata
TTCCTCAGAAATAACATAACTCAAGGGCTGATGATTATTTTGGCAAAATTAAAACAATGAGTCAAACATGAATTCTTCGTATTTAACTAGTTTGCTGCCAACTACGAGTATACTCGTACCTGAGTATAAAAAATGCACTGTTTTGAAAACTGCCCTTGGCAAGGAGAATGGAACCACCGAAAATAGCGCTGGCAAATTGGGAACAATCGCTAAAATAGGCGTTGGCAGCGAACAAGTTAATGGTAGATTTCTAAATTCCAATATAGTCAGTTTAAGGCCAATATAAATAGTTCTTGCTAGCTGAAGACAGTGAACACATAAATTTTACAAATAAAAATATACAAGATAAATATATGGGGAATCAATTTTGCTCAAGTTCTGGTTGTTGATATCTTGATTCCATTTCCTCATTTTTACAGTATTCCTTTAGCATGTCCATCACTGGTGTGTCAAATTCATCAGGTGTTACATCTTTCTCCAAAATCCAATAAAACAAGTCCCAATCATTTGTTGGTTTATTAATCAAATTATCAAATTCTTCCAATTGCGTAGAGTCAAATGTATTCAAAAACCTGCCAGCAAAATTACTCAACAACAGACCATTCTCTGACATACCTCGTTTTCGGCTCTGGTATAACAATCTGGAGCGCTTGACCTCTAATTTCTCACCAACTTTCTTTTGGTATTCAGGAATAGATGGTCCCATATCAGGGAAATCAATGGGACCAGTTGCTAAACATCTACGTGCTACAACTCCAATGTTTTTCAAATCTCTTGTCATGTATCTATTAAAAAGTCTAAGCATTTTTTCTTTTTGTACCTACAGAAGAAATAAATCCAATAATAAATTAAGAATATCACAAGACAATGAAGTTAAAAAATGATACAAAAAATCCTGAAAACGCTCATGCTAAAGATTGAATCTTATGTCTTTCATAAAAAATAATTGCATAATTGTGACAGGAAAGTTTATATATACAACGGAATGTTCCAAAAATGGTATACGTGTCTTCTCTGATATGAGAGTATCGGATAAGTTAAAAAAAAGCATATGAAAGTATTAAAGTTACAATAATTTAAAATGGAAAATCAGTGTTTGGATGGTGATTCTCTTTTAGAGATCAATTATAGGCAACTTATTTAAAAAAATAAATTATTTTGTTGATAAAACTAGATACTTTTTGTTTAAAATCGTTTTCGGTTTCAGTAAAATCTAGTGATTCGGAATCTATGAGATATGTCTTTTTTGAATGTCTATGAGATATGTTCTCATCATAAAAGCGTCCAAGATTAGAATCACATTTGCTGCACACAACGTCAGTTTCGATCATACCACAATCCCATGTATCGTATGAAGAATTATGAATTAAGTCTACTTTTGATTCATCAATAACATCATAAAATGAATAGCAACCACTACCACTTTTGTACTCAGTGTCAGATGTAAACAAGTCTTCCTTACAAACAACACATTTGTAAATTCCTTTTCGATGTTTATCCAAATATTTTCCTGTGAAAGCTCTCACATTCTGTATGACCTGTTCTGGTACCACATGCTTCTTTAATACTTCTTCTGAACCATCTTTATTATCACCATGACTCTTCACAGAAGTTGAAAATTTGACTTTATTTTGGTTTTCTGTTGAATGAAGATATGTCAGCAGCCTCCATTGACAAGTAGAACTTGCTGTACATCGTATTGAAATATTTAAAAGAGCCATAAGTCATAGATTACAAGTCCCTTAAATATCTTTTGTAGCATCTTCATTGTTTAATCTGGAAAACCGAAAAGAGCATATACAAGTAATTGGTAATTAAACATGTTTCACCCACAAATTGGGGAATTTTGCTGATGTTGAAAATTGGTCAAAAGTTGAAAAGTTTACTGCTTATAATTTTTTTTGATTTTTGATTACCAAGCAAAAGTGGACTCTGCAACTTCATAAGACTATGGAACTTCTCCAGACGAGAAATACTGTCACGGGAGAAAATCTCCCAAAAAGGCAGCCAATTTTTCTCCTGTTCGAGTGATATCTTCGTTTAGGTGACAGTCTCCTGTTCAGGAAATAAAAGTTGAAAAATATTGTAATTTTTTACAAAATTGATAAACATTTTTAGTTGAATTGTAAATTTTATATTCAGCAAGTTATTTACATTGTGTTTTTTTATATAACTAATATTAAGATGGAAATAAATTAAAGTGGAAATCATATTGTTTGGATGTGATTTTTATTATATTTTCTCTTAAAGAATAGGTCAATTCTCTCTCTCTCTTAAACCACTTGTTTTCTACAGATGCCTTCTGTATCTAAAAAGATTTAATTTCATGGATAAAACAATTAACATTTGATCATTCAGACTCAATTCTACAAGAAAAGTGTGTACTACTACTACTACCCAACGCTGCCCCTTTAAAATCGGTTGGGCCTGTCTTCGCAACATAACACGTTTGCTGCCAACTAAGAGTATACTCATAGCACGCGGGCGTCATCTCAGTGCCAACTACGAGTATACTCATATCTGAGTATCTTCAATTAAATCTAATTTGTCTCTGAATGGCTTATTAGTATTACAAGCTATAATATTGAAAACCTGGGCGTAAAGTTTTTATAAACGGTCAAAGTCAAAAAAATCACTGTTTTGAAAACTGCCCTTGGCAAGGAGAATGAAACCACCGAAAATAGCGCTGACAAAATGACAGCGTTCGTCAAAAAAGGCGTCAGCAGCGAATGTGTTAAAACCCTATTTCAACTAGGCATGTTTTTAGGTGGTTCAGAACTATTAAAACAGGGTTAAGCAAACAAAAGGATCTATTTTCATTTAAAATCATCTTTACTTTTCAGTAAAATCTAGTGATGCGGAATTCATGCAATATCTCTTTCCTGTTGGATTTGGGCCATCATCAAAAAGGTGTCCAAGATGAGATTTACACTTGCCGCACACAACTTCAGTCCTGATCATACCGTATGAAGAATCATGTATTAAGTCTACTTTTGATTTGTCAATAGCATCATAAAATGAAGGCCAACCACTACCACTTTCGTACTTCGTTTCGGATGTAAACAAGTCTTCGTTACAAACAACACATTTGTAAATTCCTTTTCTATGGTTATCCCAATACTTTCCTGTAAAAGCTCTTTCAGTACCAGCATTCTGTGTGACCTCAAACTGTTCTGGTGTCAAACGCTCCTTTAATTCTACTTTTGGAAAACCATCTTTATTAACATGACTCTTAACTGAAGTTGAAAATGTGGCTTTTTTTTGGTTTTCTGTTAGATATAAAAATGTTGGCAGCTTTCTTTGACAAGTATAACTTGCTGTACATCGTATCGAAATATTTAAAAGAGCCAAGTCATAGATTACAAGTCGTCTGAGTATCTTTTGTAGCATCTTCAATGTTAAACCTGAAACACCAGAAGAAAGAATACAATTTGATGGTTGAAATGAATATTACCCTTACATACTGTATACTGAAATGATCAGCTGGCGAGATTCGGCTGATCATTTCAGTATATAATTTGATGGTTAAATTATTTATCAAAGTGACCAAAATTAGGGGTTTTGTTTTAGGCCGGCAAACGGCGAAAATCGCCAGGTGTTAGCATGTTGCGGAGACACAATTCGCCTGGTGTTTCTCCTAAGTAAATGTTTTGAGTGATTTTTTAAGCATGACCTGCATGACTTAAAAATTAATTCACCTACTTAGTTTGAAAATACTGAAAACCCTGCAAAAGAAATAATGTATAGAGTGAACTTTGAACTGTCTTTACAAGCTGCTAATATAGACATTTTTAGCGGATAATTTTGTAACAGAGGTGATTAATTCATCTTATTTTTCAATACCAAGAGTTCCTTAGTTTCCTCAAAAATACCGTAAGAATGCTGCAATTAAAAATTTTGGTTTTCAGGTGGGATGCTTATGTGGAGGGCACTTTATGATCTCTATATTTCAATCAAATCTATAAACAACTGAAAGACAGGATAATGGGGGATTTATAGACATATATCACACTTCAAATGTTGTAAATACTAAGTTGTAAGTTCTTTTGCAGGATTTTCAGTATTTTCAAATACTAACCATTTATTGTTTGCCCACTTTCAAAAAAAAAGTGCCCCCTCCTCTGGAGCGAGATATTGCTATATAAGCTCTGATCTCAAATAAGTGCCTCTGAGTACTTTAATCGGAGAAACTTTCGCAAATTTTGGCCTTTCACGAAAGTTTATCTCACGAAAAATTTGAAATCGTTCATTCGCGAAAGTTTATCCACTGAAATTGTCTAATTAATAATTACACCAAAAATAAATTTCAAAATCGTGATTCGCAAAATTTTTTGCATTCCTCAATTTGCGAAAGTTTCTCCAAAAAATTTTGTGTGTTTTTTACCTCGCGAAAGTTTCTCCGATTAAAGTAGCTATTTGGATGCAAAACTATATTGTAGCCAGAGCTTATTAAAACATTTTGTTACTTAGACAAGCATCTAATCAAAATAAGACTTCTTCGTAGCTCCTTTTTTGATTAAGCGTAAATATTAAAATTTTAAATAAATCCCTAATTTAATCATGTTCTATCCTAGCCATGCGAGCCCTCCTCTCACTGATGTTTCTTCTCTCCGTCCAGCCTGATTTATGTTAGTCCAAATATTTGACTAAGAAGAGCTGATTGGCTGAACTCAGCTGATTATTATGATCGAATTGTAAGAGTTTTATAGCTCATGCGCACCGTAGGGAATTGAAGTGATAAGTATTCAAACAAAGAAATCTGGTGATAAAATATACAGTGATTAGAAGTGTATTCCCATTATTTGCAAGTGAGTTGTCACATTTCTAAACTAATTTTAAACTTTCTTCAGAAATCGGCAAATTTGAGCAAACGTACTTTTTGAATGTATATAAAAACTGACATTATCTACTATATCACACTTCAAATGTCGTAAATACTAAGTGCAACCATTTTATTTTGCTTTTTATATAAAAGGTGTGCATGTTACGTCATGCTAATATACATAATGTTCAAGGGGATTTCATTTGTAGTCTAACAATAAAGTCTAACATTAAACAACATTCACACCTTTGTGACTTATGCTGTAATCAATAATTAAAATCTTTTATATGTCAGTTTATTTTATATTCAGATTTCTACTTTTTGAAGTAGTCGCAGCGTACTAATTTTTCTGGATAGTATAGTAAAAAAGTGTATCAAACTAAAGAAAAAAAATACGTTTATTATTTATTTATCTTTGTTTTAAGATAATATAGATAAATATAGTATACAAAGTCAAAATTAAAATTAGTAAATTGTTTGAGTACTATGTAACCGAAAAGCAGTTTTTAAAATTAGAAAGATTTTATCAAATAAAAGTTTTTACACAAAAATTATCAAAACAAAGTGTACCTATTAAATCGATTTTACCCTTAGTGATTTATTTGTAAAATTTTGATAAATTAAAAAAAAAGAACTGGTTGAAAAACCATTACAATGAGCAACTTTTTCCTTCATTGAAGTCTAGAGAAGCCGAGTTAATACAAAATCTCTTCCCAGATGGTTTTGGTCCATCATCAAAAACATGTCCTAAATGTGCTCCACAAATTGCACATAAAACTTCGGTTCTGGACGTAAACAAAGAATCGTCGGTGATCAGTTTAACATTTCCTTTTGTCAACACTTCTGAGAATGAGGGCCAACCACTCCCACTATCAAATTTTGTGTCTGATGAAAACAGATCTTCTTTACAAACAACACATTTGTAAATTCCTTGCTTGTGATTATTCCAATATTCTCCGGTGAAAGCTCTCTCAGTTCCAGACTTTTGTGTCACACTGATTTGTTGCTGTGTCAATCGTTCCTTCAGTTCTTCTGGAGTGAATTTCTTTGGGAAGTCTGCCATTTTTCAAGGATGTGCTAGTTTACTTCTTTGATAGTAAAATAACATTAAGTTGCGTTTGGCAGAGAATTTATCATAGGTATACCCTAAAAATATTACATAATTTGTCATGCTGTGTCTCACAGCTCAGGAAACACTCAGCAATAAATTTGCATTGTAGGCACTTTTCTCAAACAATGATTCAGCTGAAAACATACGCACTAATGGTGACAGTAAATAAACATTATATTGAATAGCTAACACTAAAGTAACAAGTATATAACTTAAGTAGCACAAAAATTAAAAAGAACCTTTGGAGTACACTGAACCAACCGACCAAACCATAACCAAAGTTATGTAAAAACACTGCAAATATCACTAAAAAAAATCTGTTGTTTGTTGATGTTTCAAAAGCATGCTGCTTTTTCTCCGTACAAGAGTAAGACCTTTCAGAATTAAAATATATCAAATTGCAAAAATTAAGAATCAAATATGATTTAAACATATAATTAAATTCTAATAGCTTTTAAGTTTCTTATTTTCTCTTATTGGGCAGAAAGCTATTTGATATTGGATGTATTTTTCCTTCAATAAAAACCTGGGTTCTTTTCTGTAAAAAAATTCTAAGTTTTTGCTAGGAGCTCGCTTACCCAAAGTACTGGTTTCTACGATATCGACATTCTATCAATCATTTGAACGTGTTGAAAGATTTGGCAAATAAAAACCGTTCTACTTTGTTTACATTCTAAAAAGACAACTTCTAGGCAGCCATTTCTAAACAACTTTCCCGAGCAACACTTTCGAATTTGGTTCGTCAGTTTGTGCTAGTTGTCGGACACTTTGATTTCTTAATTTTAAAAACATTTGAAACTCATTTCTTCATAGGATTCAAATAAGGGTAGATAGAGCCAGGTTTAATATGTGATTGTGTAGTATGCTTATTTTGATAATAATGAGAAAGATAAGACACCATGCCATGTTCATAGTTGTTCATATGTTCATGTGTACATGTATAATAAATTAAAATAAAGGGTAGGGGAACCAATTTAAAATTCTCAGCAGCAAGAACATAGTGTAAGAATACTTGCTACACAACTTTCTGTGCAAAAGGCACCTCTCTACGATGGTGGACGGGTGTAATCTTAAAGTTTTGTGTGAGGTGTATATCGATGTTGGTTGTATGTATTGTATTTTTTTTTGCTACACTGGAGTTCCAGGCTGAAATTATCACATCGTAGTTTCTACTTCTTGAGAATAACAGACTGGTCGCAAACGATGCTCTGCCGTCCTCTGATGCATACAATCTTGGTCTCTAGCCGTGAAAAGGGTCAAACAAACAAATCTATGTAAACAAAAATTTACTTGTGACGCTGAAAACGTCTTTGATGATTGCGTGAAGACGTTTGTGACGTCACAAGTAGATTTTTGTTTCCGTTGATTTGTTTGTTTGACCCTTTTCAGAGACCAAGATTGCAGCGCGATATGAACAATATCTATCAGAATCGACCAATTGTCGAAAATTGTCAAAAAGCCTATTGTATTGTTATGTAAATCAGTTTTCATGTTATGGATTATGAAATTTCCCACCAACAATTTACTTGGCTTTTTTTCCTTGGCCATATCTTTATTTTCTACTAACTTATAACAACTTCAATTTGTAACTTGATAAGCAGTCGGGGGAACTGTACCGAAACAGAAATTGTAGCCATTTAAGGAGATTGTTGCCGTTTTGGAAAATAACTACAAAATACAAGAACAAAAAAAGAGCTGTAAACGGCTATTATTTCCTTGAACAGCAACCACTTTTCTTTAAAGCTCTGGCCGCAGTCTAAAAACAATAGCCACAAGTTGAATTTTTATCAGAGCATAACCTATCAATATGAAAAACTCATCCGTTACTTGAAAAAAACTCACCGTTCTGATGTTTCAAATTTTATGTGTTTCATTGAAATTACGTTATTTGAAAGAATTCAATAATCAAGTGTTTTTAAAGAAAGAAAAAACTCAGGTGATTTTTACGTGTTTCATTGATATTACGTTCTTTGAAAGAATTCAATTTTCAAGTGTTTTTAAAGAAAGAAAAAACTAAGGTGATTTTTACGTGTTTCATTGATATTACGTTCTTTGAAAGAATTCAATTTTCAAGTTATTTTTTCAAAGAAACAAAAAACTAAGGTGATTTTTACTTGTTTTAACATTGATATTACGTTCTTTGAAAGAATTCAATTTTCGAGTATTTTGAAATCGCCCCGTGACGGGGCTAAACAACAATTAAGCCCACAAAGTTTTAACGCCGCATTGGACATGTTGTTGTTGTTCCTTCGTATGGACTCATCTAATTTTCCTCTGTTTTAATGTTTTATTATGAAAGAAGTGTTTATCAATCTATGAGGGCTTATTTTCTGTGTGGAGAAAAAAATAGATCGTTCCTAATTGTTCAAGTCTAGAAAATACGTTGCAATGTCTTGAAAATTTATATCATTTTCACTGTAAAAGTCTGGAAAAGTCTGGAAATTTAATTGAGTAATGTCTGTGGCAACCATGTATAATGAACCCATAGAAAAGAACCTGTAGAAAAAAACGATTCAACGAGTTATAGAATTGGAACATCAAACACAATTTTTTTAAATTTTGTTTAGTTTGATAAAGAATTTAATAGATTTAATAGATTTTCCAAACAGGTATTCAACATTTGTTTTTTTGTAACTATTTTGAAGTAAATTTCTTGGAACTGAAATCTGCTATTTTTTAATCCAAGTACAGTACAGTACATACTGTACTTCAGACAGATTTTTTTCTATTTAATTAGCATATTTTAGCCTTATCAATTATAATAGCTTTATTTGAAATTCATATTATTTAAATTCTATTTTAAGATTGATATTGTTAAATGTAATTATGGCTGCTACAGATTCTGTAACATTAGTAAGTACTATATATTTTATACTGTCAATATCAGAATATGAAGGAATATAATTTCTTTTAATTTATCAGTCAGTTGGTGATAACATTTAGAACTTTCCCGAATCACAAAGTTGATAACAGTTTAATTGTCATTATATATATATCTTAAAAATGTGAAGAATAACTAGATTATTTTAAATGATAATACTTTTGAAGTTTAGAATGATTAGACATTACTGCACAATTTAATCATATTTACAAATCTTTAGGCTTGGATCAACTATTGTTGCAGAGAAGGTTATCATCGACAATTGCAAACTGTTTGTTTGGACTCTTTGAAAAAATATGGAAATGATCCTGTCTTGGTGTTTTGGAAGGCCTTTGGAATGCTGCAAGAAGGTATTGCAATTATATCAAGTGTAGTGCTACATAATATCTTCAAAGGAAACTGAACTTTGAAAGATAATAAAAATCTTTAACTGTTGTAGTGCCTTGTTTTTCACTTGTTTTATGTGACTAATTCTTCAAAGGAAACTGGACTAAAATAATCTAATAAATAAAACTAATAAAAATCTCTGCATTGCCTAGTTTTTCATTTGTTTTTATGTGACTATTTAAAATTAATAATCAAAATACAATAATAACAAAACTTTATTTTTTTAGACAATCTATCTGAGGCTATCAGAGAATTTGACCAGATAAAAGATAAGCGAGATGTCATATTGTGTTCTTTGATGGCTCTCATTGTTGCTCATAAAAGATCAAAATCTGCAGATAAGCAGGTCATTCAGCAGTTGGAAGCCAAGTTGAAATCGGAACGAACCCAATGTGGAGAGACAGCCTTATTCTTTGGTGGAATGTTTTTATTTCACAGTGGCCGACCAGATAAAGCAAGAGAATATGTTGATAGAATGCTAAAGTTGTCTCCAAGTTCATCTGAAGTAAGAATTCTGAATGTCTGTCATACAGTATTTCATTGCTTCCTGTGACATATCCAAAGGAAATAGGGAAAACTGCTTTGCTCATTTAAAAATTACTCTCGTACTGTACATAGATAACTACCATGAAGAATACCTCTAGTTGGAAAAGCCACTACTCAGCTGATACTTCGGAATAAGTTTGTTTACAGTATGTTAAACTATTGATGTAAATTATATAATTCTTTTAAATTCCAGGACATCCAAATTATTAGGAACAGATACCGCATTTCAGTAGCAAATCCGACTGGATATGTCACTGGCTTAAAAAAAACCTAAAGATGATTCACTTATTTGGAATTTGTTTTATTCTTCTAATTTGTCTTATCTACTGTAGGGCTTGATATTGCGTGGCTGGGCTGACATAAAAAGTTCAAAGGAACAATATGTGAAAAAGTCAATCAAATACTTTGATGAAGCTCTGAACAGGTCAATAACATTATTTTATACTATGAAGAAAGCCAATAGTTTTATTCAATGTTTTTTTTTTCCTCGGCAGACTTTTTAATCCAACTTTGTCCACTATTGACAAATATAAATTTTTAACTTTTCAATTCTAGTGCGCATTCAGTTAAAGATATTGATGCTCTCCTTGGGAAAGTAAGTTGAATATTTGATCTATTCAGGAGGCAAAGAGGGATGGCTGGTTTTTACAACACGGACTTTAAATTTCCTTTTGAATTTCATTGTGTATATGTGGAGTGGGGTTAAAATTTGGAGTTTTACTGTGTATATACTTTGGGTGGCCCCAAAGCCAGCTTTAAATTTCTATGCATTCTTAATAAATTGTTTGCACCTTTAGACATGCACCTTTGATCTTACAAGTTTGAATAATGTGGCTAAATTTCTAATTTTTCTGAGTTTAGATTGAATATTTCAAAAAGAAGAACAATTTCACTGGTGCTCTAGATCTATCTAATCAGGTATGATACATTTGGAAGTAGAAACATGAATAAGAATGCAAATTTTATCAGCTTCCTTATTTGATTTGGTCCTTTGAACCTGAAACTCTTTGAGTCGAATGTAAAAATTTTGACCCAAGGTTTTCAAGTTGGGTCAGGTTTTCAAGTTGGGTCAGGTTTTCAAGTTGGCTCAATTGTTTGGCCTTACATCCACAGTTCTGAATTTTCATAGTTTATCGCAAGCACAAAAATATACATGTTCTGATTGGCTAATCAGGAGTACATATTTCTCATTATCTCATATTTTACATGTAAAATATGAGACCACGTTCAGATTGGGGGCCTGGTAAGCGGGAGAGAGAAACAAAAAAGAAAGCAGGAGCTCTTTTCATTTTCGAACGTTTTGAAACTTTTGAATCACATCATGCAGAGAAACATTTTTTGTTTGATCATGGTTGTTTGGTTTGAATTTTTCATCTTTGTTTGTATCCAAATATCTTTTGAAGCTACTTTTATGTTTTTTGTTTGTTTGTTTCTTCTGATATTCTTGTTTTCAAGACGTTAGGTTTTTCTTGCTTTTCTTGCTCTTACTCCTAAGTTTTATAAAAAAATATATTTTCGTGCTAGCGACAAACGAGTTATCACATGTCCCTCGTACAATATGGATATAATATTTTGCTCGTTCTGATATTTTTGCTCTTATGAAACAAAAATATCATATTGTACTCAGTTCTTTGCGATAACTAGTAATTATCTCATCCTTTTCACTTTAGTTAGTGGTTATGTATCCAGATTTCTTTCCAGCATTAGTGGAGAAAATGAAAATACAACTGTCCCTTCAAGATTGGGAGCAAGCTATGGAAACAGCAAACAGGTTAATTTTCTTGGATGTTTTTTGTGGCATATCACCATGTAATGTTCAGAGTAATGTTCAGGAGCCTTCTTACTTTGAGTGATTAAAAATTTTATTTATAGAAGACTAATGCGAGAGAGTAACACTTGTCACTTAATAATTACGAGTTATGCTATTGTTTTTTCCGAAAAGCCAGTGTTTGGGAAACATCACATTGTAACTTTACTAAAACCTAATCTTATTTTAATCTATTTATTGCAGGATTTTCCAAGTGGATACCCAAAATATTGAAGCATTGCATTACTCAGTCTTGAATAATTTGTGCAGGGAAACTGACTACAATCAGGTATAGATTCATATTGTCCTGAAAGAATTTTTTAAAACTTCCTCAAAGATTAAATAATATCAAACTTCAATCACTATAGTATTCTGAATACTCATCTAACTAAATAGTAAGATACCAGATATATGTATATTTTATTTATATATGTATTATTTTTCCTTGTACCAATGAGAGTGCTCTATATCTGATAGACAGAGCTAGATAACATGTATCGCATGAAAGTAATATGATATATAAGTTTCATGCTTAATGCGATCATCAGTTGAAAATTTAATAGTTAAAATAACAATGTTTTTCCTACAATATAACAGAATCTGCTACACTGCGTTGGTATCCGTGTCGTGTTTGGCGAGTGAATTTATTCACATGCAGGCGCTTTGATATTAATTCTGTTTTTGAATTCAACAATTCCTCGTCATATTTATTTCTATTTCTATTTTAACATTTATATCTTAAAACCATTGATATTATTAATTGTTTAGTCCAAACTTTTTGTAATTCCAGAATTCTTCTCTTATAGGCAGTAGAAAAAATCACAGATCTGATCCAAGCAATAGATCGTCTGGAACCAAAGAACCCACACTTATACGCTGATTTTGCACGATGTTACGCAAGATTGGTATGTGTTGTTTTTTTTGTCATCATCGGTAGCAAATTAAGAATGAATTTTTTTTTATCTGTCAGTCATCAATACACAAGTTTACAGTAACTCTAAATATGACGGTTCTTCTCATTGCACAAACAGTGGTGCCACGACGTAATGTATGTTCTGAGTATGCGGTTAGAACAACAGACAAACGCGGAAAATTTGCTTCCTAAAAATATTTTGTAATTAATTACTCCTGTGTTTTTCTATTGTTCTTTACACCTTTCTCACCTGGAAGTCTCCAGAACATTTCAACTCTGTACAATTCTAAAGACATTCAATTTGAAAGACTGCTTTAAGCTATTAGGATTATTTATTTTAGTGTGGCAGGAATCAAAATGTACTTCAACAATCCCTCACCTTAATTGACAGAGCCAAATCTATTTCACCCAAAAATGCAGATTTTGTAAATGAAGTAAGTACTTATTTTAGCTTTACAAAGCTTATTTATAATGTAATTCTACTAACATCGACTTGATCAAAGTAGCATATGGTAGTGCTATAGTTAGTCAGCTGAGTATTGGAATAGCCGTTTGTTTGTTTGTTCGTTTGTTTGTTTGTTTCACCGTAGCGCTTCGTTGCGCACATTTAGCCTGCACACACTCGAATACAACACATTCGCATCTTGGCAAGATTTTAACACACACATTACTGTAAAAAAAACTGTGTAACGTGTTTT
>JAYRBV010013614.1:0-10503 GCA_036023255.1 Mitrocomella polydiademata
GAAAAAATGACCGTCAAACTTAGATTGAAGCAACCAAATTACGCGTATTTTGTTCCTTTTGCCATAAATTTATGTCCTTGATTGTAGACGTTAATTCTCCTTTAAGCACGTAAGAATTTTTAAATAAAAACATAAACGGCAGCCCATTTCTTCGATGAATAATAAAAGTTAATCTTGCATAGCTAAAGAGGAAACTGAATCGAGTTTAGTGGAACATTCATAATGGTAGAATTTTGCGTCGAAAAGGGGACTTTTAGGGGACTGGGGTTACTAACCTGCAATCGACTGGATTGACTAATTTTTAGGTCGAAATAAAAAACAGAAGAAATTTCAGTTTTTGAATAACATATTATAATTATCATAATTACCTTTCACCGGCGGATCGTTTCCGCCCCATGTCCATTTGGACGACCACACGTCGATGTAATCAAACTTGGCGTTAATCGGAATCGCCCGCCCCCACCCTTCAAAGCTCAACTGAACATCCGCATCCATGGCTGATTTTGGTGATTGTCCAGTTGTACATGTCATTTCAGTCAGTGACTTGACCTCATTGACTACACAGTCAACCCCGTTTATGGTCACGGTCGATTTAACTTCGCTCTTGAAATTAACGCCCGTCAGAGTGACCAGAACACCGCCCCCTGTTCCACCCCGATCGGGTGACACTTTTGTTATCTTTGTAGTCATGCTAGGTTTGTAGGTATATCCGTTCGCGAACACAACATTCTCTTCTCCTTGGGTGATTTGGATATCACACTGGACCTCTTGTGTCTCTCCTTCGTGCTGCTTATACAGTGGGGAGATGAAATTCAAGGCAGCCTCCGTAGGATTTCCTTCAATTTCACTTGCCTCCCCACAAACCGTGACCACTATCGACGACCCAAATCCACGGCCCGTCAGTGTTGTCACCAGTCCTCCACCAAAGCCGCTCTCCAACGCGCCAGGGTTTGTGACTTGAAGATTGTACAAGAATGTCTTGTCGCTATTTGCATCTCCGTATTCTTTGACGTGAGCTGTAAGGTCTGCTGTCCCAGCTTGGTTGTCACCCAATGTGCAGGTGATAACTTGGGCTTGTACTGTTTGCACCACACAGTTCGTCCCTCCAACCTGAATAGTGTAATCTTCTTTAACTCCTTTGAAGTTGAATCCGGTAATGGTTAAAGTGTCACCCCCGACACCGTTTTCCGGCGAAATCGACGTTATTGTGGGAGTTGCTGCATCGTCGTAGTTGTATTTGACGGTACCCGGATAACTTTTTGATCCTGACCGGACAGTTACCGGTAGTTCTCCGGTCCCTTTTGGTGTGATAATTTCAATCTTTGTTTCGGTCATTGACTCGATAACACATTCTTGGTTTCCTATTAGAACCACGACATTTCCCGGTACAAACCCATTGCCCGAGACCACAACACGCGTGTTTCCATGGGTACTACCTTGCAAAGGCAAAACACTGTCCAATTTCTCGGTGATTAAGACGGTACTTTCCAAGTTTTTTTTATCGATGTAGGCGTGACCAAGGTTCCCCACCATAATTGAGACTTGATGCTCTCCCGCTGTTAGGCCAGGGACTCTTGCTTTAACAACAGGGTCGGAATAGGATTCTGTTTCAGCTAACTTATCTCCGACGTAAACTTTGATATCATCTTTTCCATAGCCCTCAGGAATACTACTCACTGAGATACTTATTAAACTGTCGACTTGATCGAACTGCTTTGGCGTTATTTCTATGATGCTAGGCGTTAGCAGGCGTTTGAAAGTAAATGTGGAGGGCGGGCTATTACCGAGTTCTTGGTCCCAGTCTGCGTAAGTTGAGTCTTGCACCAATATCCGTTGTACAACTTCATCAACTTCATCTCCGGAGAACTCGATAGCGGTCATTTGGATGTTAATTTCTGTGTAAGCTTTATTTACGATGTGACAATCCAGTGATGAACTCTCTTTAGAATTGAAAATCTTTGCAACAAGTGTACCCACATCTAGGCCGAATCCTTGCAATGTCACCAGTGAACCACCAGCGAAGGAACCAGTTTTGGGCGAATAGCCGGTGACACTCTGTTGAAATATGATTGAATACTGGTCAATGTCTTTTATGCTGACCGATGCTTTGCCGTTGTTATTAACCGTCATTGAGATCTTCAACCACGTGTTCATTGGTGGTTGTTTTGACGCATCCATTATACACGTTAACTGATGTACACTTGATTCAGTTACAACGCATGGAAATTCCCCAAACGAGACGAGGTTTTCCTCTTTGTTTGCACTGAAGTGATCCCCCTGAATGGTGATTGGATTTTGAAGGACTCTTCTGATGTCGTTGTGGTTTTGTTTAACAATTTCTTTGATAACAGGCGTCGATTCGCTCTTGTAAGTGAAGGTATGTGTATTGTCCGCTTTGTGCCCTGCAAATGGAATAATAGTGTTGTGTTTGATGAGTAGTAGGTAATGAATTAGCCATAAGATTACAAGCTTATTAAATTCGTTCTACTGAATTATAAGCTTAGTAAACACTATGAAAATATCACGTGTTCAAGGGTGTTTTTCCACAGGGACAGCGCACAAAACAGTTTCCATAGAAAATTCTCTCCTACGTTCAGTGGTTGTTCAACGAAGTCATCACCCACTGTGTTTTCGTTCAAGTGTCAGGTAGAAATTTGCACCTTCATCTCTGTCCTTTCTAGCCTACCCGATATACCGTTTCGGGCTTTTTTGCCCTACTCTTGGCCTATCGGCATTAGTTTAGATCTACTTAATCATGAGACTAGGCTCCACAACAAAACGTTTTCAGAACTTGTTCCACAACAAAAGCCTGCGCATGTGCAGCATAAATTACCAAGAACGTCACAGAAAGAAAACGATACAATAATACACGTATAATATATACGTTTGTTTTTGTTTTTAATATGACACAAATGCGCATGTACAGTAGTTTTCGACTTTTGGACTACGCCTATTTTAACCAATGCCGATAGACCAAGAGTAGGGCAAGAAAAGCCCGGTATATCGGATAGACTATGTATTCTCTAGCGAATGAAATACTGATAAAGTCTCAAAAAAAACTTATACACGGATAATTGTTTTTCTATTGAAACCGCACTGTACGCGCCGTTTCCATAGGAAATGCCTTACCGCTGATGTAAACTTCGACATCAACAACAACATCTTCTTTTTTCTCGACGATCACTTTCCCGCCAAAAGCAAGACGGAAGTCGCCCTTTTCCGCCACCACGCCACTGGTGTATGTGTACACGCCCGGGTTGTCATAACGGAATGAACACGAGCCTGTTTGTATTGGAGCACATAGTTCATCTTTACTCAGGAAGTCAAAAGGGTCATCCGATTGTGAAGTGTAAATTCCGATTTTGAGATCGGATATCGGATTGGTGGTCCATTCCCACTAGTATGTAAACAGGAAAGTTTAGTTTAGTATAAAGTTTAGTATATCTTCCATTGTCCAATTCGAAAGTTTCATGGGTAAATATAAAAAAGACTAGCTGGTAAACCTGCATATACGCAAAGAGAATTTGTATTGTATTTTCGGATTGTAAAGAATACCCTTAACTAAGTACTCACTTTGATCATGTCTCCGGACTGGATCCGTACTACCGGTTCATTCCAAGCATACCCGGGACCAAAATCTATAATAAATGAGATATAACCGAATATATGTTCTAAAGAAATCTTTGCGAAGACACTTTGAAGCAAAAATCGAGAAAGATATTGGAAAAATCTTGGATCAGTCCATAACAATCCATAAAATAAAGTTGCATTGCTTAACTCACAAATCTGAAAAACCAAACTGTAGTTTGGGATTAGTTTTATTTCAAATAGCGACAGACCTTACCAGAAATACTGTAATCTCGTATTCATGTAGTTGAGTAACAAATTTTCTCAATGGCGATAATAAAAGTACACCCTTAAGATAATAAGATCTCTTGCAAATATTTCTTGAAACTGAAATTGATAATATGATAATTTATGTTTGATGAGGGGGGCGTAACCGTCTTTCAGACTTATCTCATAAATTAATTAGGAAATTCACAAATTTAAGAAATTCTAACCTTTGCTAGCACCGCTGTTATCCAAAGTTACGGTATCGGAAGCGGCTCCTGTCTCGCATATAATTTCCGTGTCAGTAACCGACATTATTCCGCATTCGAACCGACCAAACTTGACTTGTACCAAGTTGGAAACTGTGCCATATCCAGTCCCCGTCAACTTCACACGAGTCCCACCGAGTATAGACCCACTTGTCGTGTCCAGCGAACTAACAGAAAGTTGATATTCAACAGATTGTCCGATTTTAGTTCTTCCGATATCGGTCACGTCCACTAACACAGTATGCGTACCAGCATTCAGCTCGGGAGCGGTGCAGGTAATCTCAGTGCTGGTATGTGTCAACAAAACACATCTCTTCCCCGCGATCAACACTTCACTCGGTTTGTTCCCGTTTTGCAAATTTGTACCGGTAATGGTCAACACGCCACCGCCCAAGACAGACAGGGTGGCGGGTGTTATACTACTAACAGTCGGGTTAAGCGAGGCGTCGACCAGGAAGTTATCAGATGAAAGTGTATGTTTTTCCCCTTGGACATTAACCTTTTAAGTATGATGAAAGAATCAATTAAAGTGATATTTATTCCTTAACTAAAGTAAAGAAAGTTTTAGATTTTAAGAAGGTTTCTTGTTAGTCTAGTTGAAGAAGTCTATCTTTTTCTTTAGTGCACAAAAGAGAAAAAGTCTTCCGGCTTGATTCCCGTGCGCCAATATTACTGTAAATTCTGATGCAGATATATGGAGAAACGCTTGGAAGACTCAAGCTAGGTTTCTTATAAAAAACCTTCTTTGCGCAATAACAGGACTCAAAGTTTTAATTGGTTTCTTATCTACCATAACAAACAGAAAACAACTAACTATTTTACAGTCTAAAGTTAAAAAGCGCTAAACAATATTTCTCTTCGCTACCGTATAACTGCGCGGGATAACAGAAGACGGAAATATTTTCTCGTTTCTTTCCCGTGCCGTAAATTCCCACCCGCTTACGCTCGCTCTATTTGTTTTCTTTATTTACGGCATTTCAAACGGACTATGGAATATAGTTCTAACAACTAACCTGTATTTCATGATTTCCGGCAACCAAGGGACCAGGAAAGCTGACAAGCATTGTGGTCATACTCGTCGTGAGAATTGTCGCTTCTACATCATTTTCCGAATTTCTTCGTTTACGACGAGCTGACTTTGGTACTAATTTAACCGACACACCCTCGGTGATATCGCCAAATCCTGAGCCTTTAATGGTGACTTTTATTCCACCCGTGGCGGAACCAGTATTAGGGCTGAGCGAGTTGACTTGAAGTTGGTACCTATAATGTTTAAGTTTATGATAAATAGTTTAAATGATAGTTAGTTTAAAGTTAGTTTAAATCTTCCTTTCCCTGGTTTTCTTGATACTATTCCATTTTGTTTGCTACGAGGACATAGCTATATAGTTCATTTGACAGATACAATTCAACAACCCTCCCCCCCGAGGGTTCTATACGCTTGTTTGACGGAAAATGGACTGAGTTCTTACATATAGTTCACGTTTTCAATTTATGATCAGTCGTTCTTTATAGAAAAGTCTCTTACATGTGTTTGTAAAATCGAGGCAAATTTTATCAAATACCTCGTTTTTCCAGTCTATTTTATGAGGTTTTAACAAGTGAACATGAAAAAGCGAGATATCGCGTCCAACCTTGCTAGCACAAAAAGGCAAAGCGGGAGGAGTACATCTCTACTTGCTGTCAGAGGGACTTCTCCGCAGATATTATTCTTACGTGAAGACAACAGTATTATTAGTGTCAGCAGGTTTGGAATCTCCTTTGCCTTTAACATTGACAACAACCTCCTTGGTACCTGCTTGCGAATAGCCTTAAAAAAGAAGAAGAAATTGATGTGTTACAGTTTAAAACAAGCTTGTACCCAGGGTCCTTTGCGGCTTTTCTGATATTTGGATGTCGCCGCGAAAGAGAAACGTGTTGGCCCAATGTGTTGAAAATCCTCACTTTTTTAAGGATTTTTTATGCGAAACTTTTGTCTCGGTTAGTTTTCTAATATTCTTGATATTAGCTTTGATCGACCTTTGGTCAAAACTAATAAGTAAGGGCGTGACCTGGCTGACTCGCTTTGCCGGATCTCATAAATTTGTTTTGAGATCACATGAGAAAAAGGGGCAGCCCGGGCTGACTTTTCTTGTACCAATCGGGCTAGTCCGCCTCATGTGATCAGCCCCTTAAATAAATATCTATGGGTGTTCCATGGATGGCAATAACTAAAAAAAAATCCTCGTAAATGTGAGTCAGCCGCAGGTTATATTGTTGAGCGATCTGTGTTAGCTTTAAATTAAATTTAAGAATAATGATATATTTCACAAAAATGTGAAATTTCTTAAAAAACAAATTTCGCGCCATTTTGAATAATTTGTAAACCTTCTGTGTTTCACTCACCTAAACAACACGTGATCTCTGTTGCCGTGGCAGCTGTCACATTACACGCGACATCACCAATCATGACTTTGTTGTTTTCGGCACCGGCAAGACAGCCGGTACAGGTAACTTTCACTTCTTGACAAGTCTCCCCAGCCGCTCCACTATTGGGTGTGATTTGACTGACGATGGGCGTCTGCGCGTCTGAGTATGTGTAGCCACAATTTTTATCTTTGCAAGCACTAACGATGCCATTAACTGAAACCACAACCTGGAAAATCAAATTAAGTTTTCAATGCATGTTCACTTGTCAAAACCTCATAAAATGAACTGAAAAAACGAGGCTTTTGATGAAATTTTGAACTTAACAATTTATTACTGTATAGCGTTCGAAGTTTTATTGTTTCAAGCGAACCAATCAGATATCTATCCATATTCCCGAGAGGTGAAGCATTTTGTACAAGATTTTTTTTTTTTTTTGAAATATTCCTTAATTTTTGATTGATTTTTTACGATTTTTTGTTTTGATTTTGTTTTGATTTTTTTAAACATTGTACGAATTTTTTTCTAATGCTTTTACCTCGCATTTTTCTGCGAGCAAAATTATTTCCCCCCCCCCCCCTACATGTCCAGTCCTGTTAACGTTAACGTTCAAAAACGGACAAGTGAACACTAGTCATTACCTGTGGTGTTGTTTCTGCTACTTGTAAGAATTCACCTGTCAACGGTCCAAACAAAATGCCACCATTTTGAATTGTTGTCACCTCGAACTTTAAGTCCAATCCTTTTAGAGTACTGTTGACAATCTCCAACGGGTGTTTATTGCCACCGACGCTATTCCACGTGATTTTCCAGTTGTATCCGGAACAAGTGCCTTCCCGGTACACATCAACCAGACCGGCAACAGGCCGATTGACTTTGTTGAAGCGCAGATTTAAATTTTCCGTCATCTCCTCTTCACTGACGTCTGCTGGAATATCTATTATAACATTAAAATGAAATATTAAAAAAAAAATAACGATAATAACATTTGCGTCTCGCTTGTTTCCCAGGTCTTTGTCTCGTTTATTTTATATCTCGAAGACTGGTTTGCAAGGGGTTTATTTTATATTTCGAAGACTTTGGTTTGCAAGGAACACTACCATATAGTTCGTCTGTCAGTTTGAGACCATTTGTTCTTCTATAGAAAAGTCTCTTAAATTGGTCTGACAAATCGAGACAACTTTTATAAAGTGCCTCGTTCTTTCAGACACGTTTAAGAGAATTTTGATCGGTGGTCTCAAACCGACAGACGAACAACCTCCTACAAGGGAGCGAATTTTCATTCAAATGACACATGAAAAATATTTATAATCAATCAATAAACACTCAATCTTAGAGGTTGTTTTAAAGTTTTTCCACTTAATTCCTTGCTATTTATTATCAAAAACATTCGCAAAATGACACCTCTGGTTGAGAGTAGAGATTTCATTTTATTGGTACACGAAAACATTCCTAATCAATAAAATCAATACTCCCTCCCTCTTAGAGATTATTTCCATACCATTAGTATAGTACACTTCTCCTTTGTCGTCAGTATATTTCAGTACAAAAGTGCCGGTAACCGGTGGGCTTGATTTCTGCTCTTGAGTCACCGTTATGTGATGGCTACCATTACCATTCATACTTTTTGCAGAGTACATCACTGATCTCGGCGCCGGCATTTTAGGACAGGTGATATTTGTTGTTGTGCAATTTTGTACTTTCGTTTCTCTCACACACGTAACATTGCTTTTTGGATGTTCACATCTTTTTGTCTCGTTCATACAAGATGCATTTTGACCTGTACAGTTTCTTGTCTCGATTACACAGTGTTGGACATTGTTTGGAGGTCTGCAAACTGTAGTCTCCTTCATACAAGATGAATTTTGACCTGTGCAATTTCTTATCTCGATCATACATTCGAAGGTTTGTGGAGGCTTGCAAACTTTGGTCTCGTTTACACAAGATGCATTTTGACCTGTGCAATTTCTTGTCTCGATAACACAGTCGGAACTTTGTGGGGGTTTGCAACTTTTGGTCTCGCTCATACAAGATGCATTTTGACCTGTGCAGTTTCTTGTCTCGATTACACAGTGCTGGACATTCTTTGGAGGTACACTACAAACTGTAGTCTCCTTCATACAAAATGAATTTTGACCTGTGCAATTTCTTATCTCGATCATACATTCGAAGGTTTGTGGAGGCTTGCAAACTTTGGTCTCGTTTACACAAGATGCATTTTGACCTGTGCAATTTCTTGTCTCGATAACACAGTCGGAACTTTGTGGGGGTTTGCAACTTTTGGTCTCGTTTATACAAGATGCATTTTGACCTGTGCAGTTTCTTGTCTCGATTACACAGTGCTGAACATTCTTTGGAGGTTTGCAAACTGTAGTCTCGTTAGCTTCGATTGCACAAGATACATCAGCATATGTACATTCTCCAGCCTCGATTACTTCAACACACGATACATTTTGTGTGCAATCCTTGCGCTCGATATCATCCATCCACTCTGCGACTTCAATCGTCGGGACGTCGAGTCCACAGTCAAGAGGGTATGTTTTGATCGATATGTTTCCTTCGTCGATCTTCTCGATTTCAAATTTGTGAATCCAATACTCCCCCGGCGCTGCTTCTTTCTTAACCACTAGAAATAAAATAAAACAAGGATTCTAAAAATAAACAACTTACTTTTGACACTCAATCCTATAGGTCCTTCTAGACTATTTCATAGTCCGTTACCAAGTGATTTTGTTTAATTTATCGCGCGGGGTCGGGGCGCACGGGATTATTTAATTAGAGCGGTCCAGCATCACTGAATATAACTCCGTGGCGGGCTCCGTGATTCCGCGCGGGCATATTTTTTTGATGCGGCGGTTATTGTAAGTAAAGACTATAAAAACGTCTAAGGTCCTTCTTGTTGAGTGTTTATGTTATCCCAGCTGGGGGCCAAGTAGCGCATACCAGACACCGCCCACGCGGTCATCAGCGAAGAGATATGGTTAACGAAGAGATTTATGGGTGCTACGCGCCTACTAATAAAGCCGCCACCAATTGTATTTACTAAACATTCTGTTTCTTCTCTTTCATTTTAAGCTCTAAGCGATGATAATTTACAAGACATTTGCAAGGTATTCGTGTTATAATCTAAGACATCTACATCTATTGTTAGCGGTTTTTGCTACAAGGGTCTCTTCATTTTTGTCGGGAATAATCGAGGCACTTTTTTTCCTCTGCTTCACTCTTCCAAAATATTTTAAGAGACTTTCCTACAGGAAACTTTGGTGATTATATTATCTATACAGTATCTATACTTACATGCTGGTATCTCACTCGTGATCCAGAACTCATCAATATAAACATCATGGTGCGATTCCGCCTCTCGTACGAATTGAATGTATTTCACTCCGATGGGACGCTGAAGATCGATAGATCTTCTATCTTCCAACCAAGCGTCACTTTGGATTTTTTCCAACAAGTCCACGCACTGCGCAGATCCGGCATTGAACTTCATCTCATAAGACCGGGTGTCGTATCTGTGTGCGGACAGATCGCCGGTTATTTGTTGGTATTTGACTTGGATGTTGATGAAATTCTTCAACGGACCGATGTATGAAAAACAAACCTGAGAGAGAAGAAACATTTGTTCATTAAACATTAGCTTAAAGTCCTTAGGGCTTCCAACCTAAAGATGCAAATACAGCATTGCTCTAACTTGATTGTCTGCCGCACAAGCCCGTTAGTCAATGGCTCCGGAGTGGGGATCGAACTTGGAACCTGGCGGAGAGCACTGCCTGACAGAATGTAAACACATCTATTTTTATCGTTCTTTTGTACAAAAGTCTCTTATTTTCCTCGGAATAATCGAGGCACCTTTTTGTCTCTACTTTGTTCTTCCAAACTTTTTAAAAGACTTTACTACGGGAAACCTTGGTATTTAATGCATTCAAAAGGTCGAACTTAGAACCTTACCCTAATCTTGCGATTCATCAAATATGCAACCACTACACCATCGCCT
>JAYRBV010013625.1:0-13137 GCA_036023255.1 Mitrocomella polydiademata
GAAACATGCTGAAAGCATTGTAAACAAAGAAAAGAGAATAAAAAGAAAAAAACACATAAACATTCATTATTTTGCATACTGATCAATTTGTTAAGCATACCGTCCAAAGTTACCCTGTAAGAATAACCTATATCTCACTTGCTACGCTTTTCGTGGTCTTAAAAAAAGTGATGAGAATTTTCTTTTTGCCTGTCGTATATAGAAATATTACGGGTGCATTTGGATAAGGAGACGCCCTCCGCTCGCTGCGCTGCGCTGCGTAAAAACCAAGCATTGTCGTTATATAGATGTATTATCAAGCCAAAGCATTTGACTTTCACTCTAACAATGGTATATTTTACTCTATAGCTATATTCAAATGCTCGGGCATACGGTGATGAAAAGTAGCGACCATTTAATAAGTGATTCTCTTAATCATACATCAAACCTAGCAGACACCGGATATATCTTCAAACGGGGATTTAAGAAAAAGACAGATTATAGAAAATGGCGGAAGATATTTTTTCAATTTTTACTTACAATTAAATGATTCATTCTTGTGTTACGAATAATGGGAAAAAAGGGAACAAAAGATGAATGAGTTTCCTTATAATGTATTTTGTTATGAATTGGTTAATTTATCAATTTTGGTCGGAGGTCGGTAATTTTTGTCCTTTTGTCGTCTAGTTTCGGTGTAACTACAAAAGATGGGGCAACGCATAAATACCATTTTTGACTGCTGTATGTTTCATTCTACAACAGAAATATAGGCGGCACGTGTTGTTTGTTTTGGCAATTTGTTGGAACTATTTTGGGTATATTTACTTATTTATTTACTTAATGTTTACCTAGGAAAACTTCTACAATACTAAGTAGGCTGTTATCAACGAGGATCCTGCCTATGACGGAACCTATGTGAATTATAGGTTAAACCCTCATTATTGTGACCTTTGATAGACACTAACTCCTGCCAAGCAGGTTACTAGCCTAGAGTCTCAGCCACAGCTTGTCTTGTTCTTAAGTTTGACATGTCATTTAAATTTAGTCCGTCACATCCTTCGCCAAACAAAGTTGTATTTTTCTTATGCTTCTCGGCAAAAACTATGGTTGTGTCGCCACCAACTTGTCATTCACAGCTCTATAAGAATTTCAATATTAAAGATACGATTGTAGTTACAAACTAATGTGTATTGTGTGGTACCACCACAGTTAATAAGGGTGGATTACATTTATTATTGCTAATGGTCACTGTATAGCAACTGGAAATTGACAATATTGACAATCAATAATCGATAATCGATAAGGGTAGACATACTAATCTTAATTAAGATCTTCCCTCCCACTTTGGGTTTAGATTTGCTTGTTCTCTGTAAAGTTACGTTATTAGAGTTTGACTAATTCTTGTAAGAAATATACATACCAGATTAGAGAAATCGTTCCATTTCCTTCTATGATTTCCTTTTAGAAAGAGATGTACCAAGCTAAGAGTGGTAGCGTAGTTTACTGTAAAGATATAGAAGTAGAAGTAAATTGACTTTTTTGTGTTGTTACGTAAAACCATTTGTGTGTGATTTGAACCGATCATTTGTTTAGTGTGTGCACAAAGTTGTACGATTGTTCATTGATAGTAAAGAATGTTTGTTGTTTTTCATGTTTCTAATCATCTTATCAAATCATCGCCGTTGGATTCCAAAATTATTTTTAGAAATAAGATTGGCCATGTTCCTTATATTTTGTGCCCGCTTGTGACGTAAGGGAAGATTGGTACTTTGTCATTGTGTATTGATGATGTCAAAGAATGTGGTGACGTCATTAATCTTGTTTGATTTTAGTATATAAACAAGAATCTGATCAATTTTCAAAACGCCTCCTCTCTTAATGTTTTGTGAAGGACGCAGAAAAGGAAGGTTGAGAATGTCATTAATGAGGAATTATTCAAAAGGGAATCAAGGAAAAATAGAAGAGGGAAACAAGGCGAACCATAAATCATAACTAACAATGATACAACCCAATGTACGCTAAGAAGGAGAGTATCAGCTTACAACAATGAGATGTTTCGTACAAGTGTTTTATTTTAGGAAAGCAGAGTAGTGAACTCGAGAGTATGTAGCTGAAGGGAGTTCCAATTAATAACAATCGAAGTTAATCTGACAGACTTTCACCCATAATGTGTTGTTTTAGAGAGATTTATTATCGGCTAGACTTTTGGGAAATATTCTGAAATTTGAGATCAATTCAGTCTAAAAATACACGACCAGTGTACCTGAAGTGACATTCAATTATTTACTGGAAAAAAAATATTATTTTTGGAAATACAGCATGTCAGATAAGGACATTGTTTTTTGCTGAAGAAGCTTTTGAAAGAGTTTATATCTTATTAGATGAAATGGAGTAGAGACTCACCGCATAGTGTTTATTGCAGTTTTTGAATCTTGATGCAATCTTTTATTCTACAAAGTATGTACTTTGTTTATTTTGTATCATTATTACTGACTAGTGTTTACCTACGATAGCCTCTTCAATGAGGATCCAGCAAACGTTGCGAAATACTTACACTAGTACTCCCAACCAACAGGTTTTGAGCCACTGCTACATTACATAATATCCATAAGTTTCAAATCGGAGGTGATGTTATCTGATTGTGTGCACCTGTTATTCATATGGATCATATCTAACCGCTTATCAAGCAAATTGGGAAAATTGCGTGTAGGATTAAAAGATAATTTCAAAGGCTTTGTAGCAAATACAATTGTTTGAGCAAGGATGACGTGATAGCTTTAAATTAGAAATCCCATAGCGTGACGAATAACATTAACCAAGAAGGTTAGTATATATATTTTTCAAAATCAATCCTACAAACTATATCTCGAGGCTTCTTCTTCTGGCTCAATTATTGCATGATGTAAATGTATATGGTGTTCATGGATAAAGGGACGCTGCTGATTGGATACGAAGACGACGAAAACAACAGTCGGAAGAGTCATTTCTATCCAGGTAGTCTTTTTAGATCTATTGGACTGCTACCATTGAGGTCCTATCCTGCATTTGCAAAACATTTTATGGAATAAACTGTAAATAGCAATCTTTAGTAACCACTCGTGGCGTGGTTGGATTTCTGACATTTTGATGATCCTAGATTTAGTGCCTTATTCACTCGGTCATGGATGCTTTGAATAACTCACCAGCTTTTTCATGTTCCAGAAATTCCAAAAGTTTTGGCTCAGCTTGAAGTGTAACGTATAATATTCATTTGACCTTTGCTACTTGCTACCTAAATGTGTGTCACGATTTTGTCATCAGGTTTTAGACTTTAATATTTCATGACTCACCTAACTTATTTGGGAAGACTGCAAAAATAACGAATAAATGTTAATAGGATAAGAATGTTTCACTAATTTAACATTAGATGTGAAGTGATACACACTCAACTGCTGTTTTGACAATTTTGGTCATCCAAGCTTAGTATCCTAGGCAGTAGGATTATAAATCTCGGCGTCATAAATTTCATCAATTCTTTTTTAGCCGTGAGAATTAGGTGATTACGAGATGGGAACGAAAAAGGCGTGATGGTTTAACTCTCAATTTATCGGCTGTTGAAAGAAAAAAAAAATTCATAATACGTGAAGTAAATGTATCATTTATAATCTGTGGTATTTTTTATGGCTAGCCTAGCTCTTTTAAACGGTTCTTTCCAAGAGAGCCCACAGCCAATTCTACTAACACTGTGTATTTGAAACATCTTTCAAAAACATTTTTTACCCAACAAATTTATTCAGTCATTGAAACATTTGCCAAGAAATGAAACAAGAAAAACAATGACAAACAGTATTATAAATATTATGAGTTCAATTGTCGTCTTAAGCAACAGGTCTTGACCCTCAAAGTATTTTTCGCCAAAACTAATATTGTTCTCCCTTAAGTAGGAAAAATTAGAAATTCTATAGTCATATCATCTTTAAGATAGTTTGTCTGCTCTTTAGGTCCATCCCCTCCTTAAAAAGTGCCACTAGAAGGGTTAAAAGTTTCAGATATGGTTTATGTTCAATATAAGCTGAAATATAAGGATGTAAAGAGGTCATTTAAAGATACTGAAGATATCTCCTTTTTCGTGAGCGAGTTGGTCAAAAGATAGACGATTTAGTCTTCAAGAAAGCTGACAAAAATGCATCAGAAAGGATTCAGTAAAATTCAAAGAATGTAGCAAACAAGGAAACCTGTTTATATTTATTTATTTACAGTTGATAAATAAGGAAGGCGAGTCAGTTTCCACCAAAATATTTTTAAAACAATTTAGGAAACAGACCTCCATATACATAGAGAGAGAAAGTTGCTTGTTATACTAACCCTTTATACAAATACTCTCTGTACAACAATTTGTCATGGTTAGGTATTTAACCGGATTACTTATTTATTGATCTTGTATTAATCAGTACAGGAGGTACTTAAAGAGTGAAGAAGTTTGAAAACATTTATCGTTTTGAATTACTAATGTGTTAAACGCTAGTTTTTTTGGAGCAGTATACCACATTGCATACGACAGTCGTATACATTGGTAGCTGTACGTTTCTTGGGAAGATGTTGAACGAATTGTTTCATTCTTTGTTCGTTCAAGTTTCAACTAATATTTGTTTCAGTAGTAGAATGAAAAGTGCAAAAATGAAGTTTCGCAAATGTAAAGACGAGCTCGCCATGAAGCTTTATAAAGGATCTTTACTGTAGTAGGTTCAAAGAAGTTAAAGTTAAAGTCTCGTGGGGTTGTTGAAATATAATTTCTTTCTTTCTTGGTTTTTGTTCTTAAATAACTAAATTACTTTTGTATGGTGTAGTTAGTGTTATAATATTGTTAATGATTACTTAAGCGATTGATGAAGAACATTAGCGTTTTAAGTTACTAATGCGTTAACGTTCTTTTGCAACGAAACATAAAAGTACATTTTAGCTGACCTTTCTTGGAAAAACACCAAAATATTTAAAGCCCGTGAAGGACGAAGAAAGAAATTTGATTATGTTTTAACTGACATTTACTAAGTAATGTATTTGAAATGTGCTGATAAAACGGATAGTAAGTAAACTATTGCCAGAAGATGTGTCTTCGTAGGCTTTTCTGAACAAATATGAAATACGTTTAAAGGACACGTCTCTCAGTTTTGTTGAAACGTTACTTCCTCATCGTATTCGTTTTTGTTTTTCATTTATCACGAAGATGACCAAAAACTCCCCTTCTCTCGCGACCCTGTTAAGAGAAAGGGGGAATTTTGTTTCTTTCTAATTAGAGAAATACAATGAGATAAAGTTATTAATAGGAAATCAAAATAATTGCAATGAAGCTGTTTTATGTACAGATTGATTATGTTACACGTTTGCATGAAACCTGCTTTCTCTTAAAAGGTGCAATACGTATTGAAGTTATTTAGATTATGTACCTATGTAATTCATTTTTAAATATATTGTTTTCTGGTATGGATAAGAAACGTTTCTTTCTGGAGAAAATTTTCACTTCTGGCCAGTAGTCTACTATCGACTGGATTATAGAAAATTGATCATTTCCAGCTGGACCCTCTTAAACACTTTAAACATATTTCAGGCGCCAAGAAATTGATAGACTTAAAACTTTTCTGAAAAAAAAAATGCCTTTTCAAAAAATTCCTTTTTTCCAAAGTCTAATCTCATAATCTTAAAGTTTTGTTGTTGTTTTTATTAACTTGTTAGAATTTTAGATTTTTTTCATTTTAATCTAGAAAAACTAAAAAAAAAACTAAAATATCTTCGCAAAAGCAACAAGCAGATTGGTTGAAGTTACGAATATACAACAAAAACATTTCAGGAAAATGCACAAAAATGGCTTCTGGATAATATTGCAGTTGTTATTTTTGTTGGTATTGGAAACTGTTGGTGGTGAGTGTTGAGAAAATTTTATTTTTCCAGCTTCAAATTATCAAAACAATCAACATTTAACGGACCTACTGCTAGCTTTAGGTTTTCTCCAAAATATATTTATCCCTTTGTCAAGGCTGTCATTTATTTGTTAAAACTAAATATAAAACCATCAATACTATTCTCATGGTAGTTTTCTGACCAAAGAAGGCAAACAGGTGTTGATGTTATCTAGAAAGAAGGATGTTTATGTGCTTTAAGGAATTTTTCCTTCTTACTTTGGACATTTTGTTATATCCGCATGAAGGATGACATATACAGTTACCAATTAGTAAAAATGCGTCAAATAATTGTTTTTCAGGGAGGCTTAAAAATGGATAGTGGTTATATTTACAAAAAAGAGTGAGAATCTATTCCGCTAGAAATCATAAGCAGGACGCTAAACAAATACTTTGCTTATTAATTGTAACTGACATCACGCTCTTATCTACTCAGAAATGTAGTCTCGCGTGATACCGTACAGTAGTATAACAACGGTATGGCCTGCTGCCATAACAAAGTAATTATCTTCTTATGTACTCTTTGACTTCATGTTTCAGATGGTTGCGGCAAGGCTATCACTGCTTTACACGGGCAATTCTCCACTCCTGACTATCCAGGTGTTTACCCAAACGACTTGAATTGCAAATGGAACATCACAGTACCTGTTGGCTATTACCTTATGCTTAACTTCACACAATTCGAACTGGAATGGGTAGACCTTTGCGCTTACGATTACGTCATCGTCAAAAGTAAAAATGGGACGCATGGCAAATATTGCGGTCGCAGAGTTGACGTCATCGAATCTACCAAACAGAAAGTAGAACAAACGAAGGAGGAAGTGCCACCTAGGAAGCCCTTGTTTGTGTATGACAGTTATTTGGAGGTAAGAGTTAATACTATTTACCAATATTTTGAACAAACCTTTGTGACAAACTTAATGAAGATACACAAATTATGCTTAACACCACATGATCATTGAAGACGATCGCTGGACGCCTCACGAATTTGTCTCACTCACAATCATGTAGCGTAAGGCACACCTATTATCATATCTTTAATATAAATATGTGATATGAATAATATGTGACTCGGGTGAGCTTTGAAACGTTTCAATTAGAGAAATAAACATACTTTAAATGTTTTCATGTTCATCATTAAACCTGATTGCCGAACTAACAATTTTTAGGTAGAATTTCACACTGACTTCTCAAACGAGGTTGAAGTGCATGGTTTCTTGGCTCACTTTGCTGCTATCGATATAAACGAGTGCTTGTTAAAAAACGGTGGCTGTAATCACTTCTGTCATAATTTTATCGGTGGATTCTCTTGCTCGTGCAGGATCGGTTATCGACTGGATAAAGATAAAAAGACCTGTGTTGGTATGTAAAAGATTACTTTTAGTTCTTTAGTCTCGTTTAATTAGCTTTTATTTATGACGATTCAACTTAGTTAAAAGCCATTACGGATCTAGAACAGCCGCAATTACCAGTTCTTGAAACAATTACTTTTTTATCTCGTCTGTATATTTTGCGAATGTTGTAGATACACTGGAAAAGCATTGATGCTATCAGGATTAAATTGAGCAAACGAAATCACATTCTGATTTTTCGTTAATGCGTCATTTTTCTTTCTGCATTGCAATTATATCAACTCATTTTACAATAGTTCAATGCCAAAAGATGCATTTACAAAAGGAGAAGGGATTCCTTGAAAGTCCAGAATACCCAATGAATTATCCACCTCAAGCACAATGCGATTGGCATATAACAGCAGAAAAAGGATATTATGTCAATCTAAAGTTTCTCGATGTAAGTGCAGGGTTTCGTGGTCGGTTAGACGGTTCGGTTGTAATACTTATTGCTTTTTGTCAGATAATTATTTAAAGAAAGACAATTATAAGAATGAATTTGATGCCAAAAAGTTCTTGTAACGCGAACCTTTGATAAAGGACAACTATTATATAAATTGTCTTCTTTAAGTTTGATTTTTTTCGAAAGGCGTATAACGGACCATAAACTAGCAGTCACGCCAAATCAGATGTATAGCGTTTCGCATTGATTTAATGAATGTACAATTAAAAAAATCACAACACATCAGAGCATCGACGTATACATAACGTATGCGTCAATAAATCTATCAGTGTTATAGGTTTCGCAGGACTAAGTTTCTCTTTGTCCTCGTGTAATCTAATACCAATTTTAACTTTCAGTTTCACATAGAAGACCACCACGATTCGTTGTGTCCATATGACAAGTTACTGATTGAAGATGAGAAGACTAAGATGGGTCCGTTCTGTGGAAAAATACCACCGAGTCCATACCGATCGGCTTCTAATTGGTTGATTGTAGAGTTCTTTAGTGACGTCTCCCAAGGAGCAAAGGGATTTCGAGCAGAATACTGGTTAGAAGGTATACAGAGAACATGACGTTTTTTGTTTCATTTTTGTCACTTGGCCAATTTAGTCACTTTTGTTGGATGTAATTTTAGTTATTAGTTATTTTATCCGATATTTATGTCTGATAAGCTCAAATAAGAACATATCATTAGCAGTTTCTAATAGTAGTTTCAAAACTATAAAGTTCTTAAAGTTAAGATTTAATAAACTAAAACCGACTCTATCATCTTTTCAGCAAATAAATGTCCCGAACTAGAGGCACCCGAGTTTGGATATATGACCGGCCCGAAAAATTTTACTTTCAAGTTTAAAGAAACCTTCAAATTTGGTTGCCAAGCTGGTTACGAATACATAAAAGGGGACAAAGAAAGGACTTGTCAAGCTGACGGAACTTGGACCGGAAGAACTGGCACGTGTGACCGTAAGTAAAACAGGAAACTTGAATTCTAATATCTTATTTCTGCAATAAACAATTCATGCTACTGCTGACTGGTCTAAATGCCTCGATACAAATAGGTAATTGCAAGGTGTGTTTGATTAGGTCATAATAAAAACAACAAAATATAGCATAAACTTTCCAGAAACCATCTTATTGTTTCTTTCCCTTAAAGAGGTAGGTGCAATCCAGTTATATATGTTTCAATGAGTCCACACCGTGTATTACAGACCCTTGGCTAGTCAACTTTTCTAACGCAAATATTTTTTTGCTATTCATTTCACAGAAATCACATGCCCTGAGCCAATCAGTTACAACTCCAACATTGGAATCACTTCGCCTCGTGGTGCAGATCGTCATTTTAATTCTTCGGTTGATGTCGATTGTTCATTATTCTATGATCGCATCGGCTCTGACAAAATGTACTGTCAAGCCAACAGAACTTGGTCAAATATGGACACCTACTGTTTGAAAAGTAAGCCGCGCTATCGTTTCTCCTTAGCAAATCATATATATTTTGTATTTTTTGTATGTAGCATATATATAGTATTTACAAACATTTACAAGCACCAGTTGATTTATTTCTGTGATAAAAAAAATAAACATAACACGATTCAATTCTAGCATGTGGGAAATCACTGAAAACTTATCCAACAATCCAGGAATGTAAAAATGGGAGGTTTCGCGCCCTGTCGCGTCGCATGTTTCAGCCGTGGTTGGTGGCGATTAAAGAAGATGGTAAACTCATTTGTTCAGGTGTCCTCATCAATCAAGAATGGATATTAACAGGTAAATTTGTTTGATTGTTTTCGGTAGAGCTGTTTATGAACATAAGCAGTGCGTAAGACCGATACCTGGAACAACTACACAACGAGTGTAATTTAATTTCCATTTTTTTTAAATTCTATAGCTGGTCATTGTCTTGCTGATGCAAAAGAGAGATATGGTGAAATTGATAAACTCGAAGTTGTTCTCGGTGCATTCTACTGGGATCAGTTGGTCGATGATGAAACTGAAGTTCGGAAGGTAATCAAACTTATCAATTATGTATCGGATGTATGACATGAAATATTTGAAAACGAGGAAATTGGTTTACTGGTAACATAATAAACGTTTTCAGAAATTGCGTTCTTATAAAAAGTGATACAGATCTTGCATCATTAAAACTTTACACTGATCGATTGATACATTCCTTTCGCAAAACATTTTGAAATTATTTTCTTTATATTTTCATGATTTTCAATTTGTTTTTTCTTTTAGATAAAACGTGCTGTCTTTCGAAAGAAATTCGATTATGGTATTCACAGTGACATCATATTAGCGCAATTAGATCGACCAGTAAAAACAGATTACAAATACATTCAACCAATCTGTCTCCCTCACGAGAAAAAGTAAGTATTAAAACCAAAAGTTACCTAAGATGGATAGTCTGTTAGCCTGTAGCAGCATCTTCCCCAATGGTAGGTCAAGGGAAATTTCGCGATAAAATTCGAGAAATTAAGTTCCCACGAAAATCAACTAAATTTCCCATCCACGAAAGTAAATTTTGCAAAAATAATTGTTCGGTCATCCACGAAATTAAGTTAAGAAAATTTTGTCTCACTACACTAGAAAAATTTAAATTCACAAATATTTCACCATAAATACCTCTCTTTACTTACCACATTTATATAAGTATGTTTCTAAACGAGTGTTGTTGTTTTTCGCGTATAGGCAAAGACACATGTTCGGAGGTGGTCGAAATGTCGCAACGATTGGTTGGTATCGAGAGGGACCAAAATACATGACCGACCGATGTGTGCAACTCACCAGTAAACCAACCTGCTTGAAACACGTGCGTGAAACGCATCTGAGAATACATAAAGAACGATACAAGAGTGAGAACAGTCGTTCCAATCACATTCCAACAGACATTCTGTGTACCAATGCAACACGAGGTGACAGCGACCTTTGCAACATACACCCCGGCAGCCCACTGGTAGCTTACGACAAGGAGACTCGTAAGTGGTACCTGGGTGGCATCTATACTTGGGGTAGTAAGGACGTGAAATATTGTAAACAATTCATGAACAAATTTGACATGTTTGCAAAAGTCAACAAATATACAAAATGGATTCGGTCGGTGACCAGTATAAATTTGAAGAACCCTGATTCCGAAAAACATCACGGTGCTAAAAGATGATAAATCTGCTATTTATGAACAAATTCTATAAGTTTGCCAATGGGTGTGATGGAATTTGAAAAGCATGGCGCAAAACAGATGATGAAATTTATAGAAAGATCTAGAAGAGTTCATTGCTAAAATATAATGAAGTTGTTATACTTTCCATGCATGCGATGCTCTAAAGAAATCATTACCTTCTCATTTGAAATATGAGTAAAACCAGAAAGTCGACCGAAGAATGATTTGGTCATAAATTAAGAAGAAAAATGTATACCAATCTCCAAGATAGAAAGAGAAGAAAATATTGGACATAAACTGTTGAGTTTGACTCGTGGGTACTGAACGGACCCTTGTACAAATACTTTACGTTTGAAGATACTAAAAGTCAACTTAAAAAATGCAAAAGTGGTAAAAAATATGTCCCCAAAGCCGGCTTAAATTGTCAAAGTGATTTTTGATCAACTATTAAAGTTGAGCCAAAGTTCTGTTTTCAATTTTACTGCTGATTTTTGTTATGCTGAAATTTTGTTATGCGAAACATTAAAATTCATACTGAAAATATTTATCGAATTTATCGACCCAGTGATAGACATTTATCGTGGCTTGGTTCACCATTGTTTACGTTTGGCTACGTTTCGAGAGATACTTCTATCATCGTCGGGCAATTAAAGTTCATTTTTCACAATATTTTATATTTCTCAACTTAAATAAGCTCATTTAACGTTTTTGATCCCCCACCCCTCCAGCACACCCAGCCCTTGTAGTAAACTGCGTTATTTTATCATTTGAACATAAATTATGTAAATCGGTTATTGTACATACTTTTAATATTTTTTTACATATGTTTTAGGCCTGTAAATAAGAACGCATTGTATACAGTTTATGAGTGAGGTATAGAAACATAAAATATATTATGGAGAACCATGAAATGTTTTTGTACGAGTGAACAAAATAGTTAAGACGAGAAACCAGGTACACACAGCTCTTTTTACCACTGTTTCTTTATCAAGCCCCTTTCAAACTTAATATCAATATTCCAAAAAAACTTCAATTAGTATAGTTTTTTAGTTTTCTAACTTATTCAGTGACAATTACGGGAAATAAATTAAAAATTAAAACATTTCTATCTATTTCGGGTATAAAGAGGATTTAGTCACGCCTGAAACAATGGGAGTTTCTCATAGCAAATTATCTTTTTTTTTAACAAGAGCTGTGGGAAGAGATATTAATGTAAAAAATCATTGTTAGATACAAGATGAAAAAATATTGCATTAAAAAAATTAGAAAAACTACAAAACATAAAATTGTATCACTGAAAAAAAATTATATCTGGCTATAATATAAAATTGATATTGAAAATTGGATACATTCTTCATTTTCCTGGACAGTTCTTTGGGTCCAATTGATCTTCAAATTACATTGTACATTTTGACGATAAGGAAAATATTCAAAGGCATTGCAATTTAAAGCTTTAATATATAATTATCTAAAAGAAAATTGAAAATGTCTCAAGGAGGAGGTTTTATTTTTCCCCTTTTTATAGGATTTCCATTCTCAAGACTTTAAATTCGTTTATTATTTGCTTCCTGTAAAACTCTTCCCTTCAATGACCATCTGTAGCTGTTTTCCACCGAAACGTTGTTGTCTCCGTTTTATGGCGGACCATGCAATCCATCCAATAGCAAAGATCAAAACTGCAATTGGAATTTGCAAGTAGTAGAGATAAGTGATGGATGGTTTCGAAGCCTTTGATGGTTCTTGCTCGGTTTCATGTGTAGACGAAGAAACCTGTTCACCTAGAAAATCACAAACAAAGAAATGAGGATAAAAAATGCTTGTAACAACCTTGGACAAAAGGCTTTTTTTTTACTTTTCCCCAGTGTTTCAGCATTTCAGTTTTAAAAAAATTAAAGAAAGGCTCCAAAGAACTGCACAAGAGCCTTGGCAAATTTCTATATTATATCCAACAGAATTCCAGAGCTCCAAAGCTTTTTGTCCAAGATTGAAAGTTGCAAATATGAAAAATACAAAGATAGAGTTTCTAAATGATCTTTGAGGATCATTATGAATAACCAATGAAGAAACTAACTTTGAACTTTGATGGCAAGTGTTGATGTGATGAATCCTTCGATGTGGTGGTGTGCTGATACTTCAGTTATCTCGATATCTCTTCGTTTTCGCATTGGTGAACGGTCATCGCCGCGGTTGTTGTTGTTGTTGTTGTTGTTGTTGTTGCTGTTGTTGTTG
>JAYRBV010013636.1:0-13137 GCA_036023255.1 Mitrocomella polydiademata
TTACGATACACAAATTTTGGTCGATAAAACATCAATATACATATATACACATTTTTTTTCTTAAACCGTTTTACTATTGGACATTAAATTTGTTATTAAATGCCACTTTATCTTAAACTTTTCTTTTGCTACGCTAATGTGACTTTAATGTAACCAGATCATTAACTCGTCAACTTCAGTTAATGGCAAAAAACAAACAAACGCTGAAAAAAACAAACACTGGCGGTTTGAAAGGTCTTAATCGAAACCTTTTTAGGTCTCTAGGAACAGTCCGTTAGCGCAGTACCTAAAGGTAAATTAAGCAGGTAATTAATAACCTGAATGCTGACCAGCTGCCATAAGGTAACTTACCTTGTTATCAGCATGCTTCTATATTCTCGATATTCCCTGTCTTTTTTTCTAACCGACATTTTCTAGAGAAAATGTATGTAAAAATTAAGAAAATACGGAGTTTGGTCGTAAAATATTAGATTCATAAATCTGTAAATCAATGAAACTTAGTTGCTAAATTGAGAATTAAGGTTTGACATGTTTGCATATAATTGATTGTCAGTTGATACAGAGTAGGTTCTGTCTTCTAATTTGCATGAACGACTAGATAGATTTTCCTAAATCTTTCAAACCTATAAAGTATACCTTCACTTTGTATATTTTTTTTAATCGCTTTTTTATTCATTTAAAAACCCGATAATAGGTGCAGTTATCATTAAACCAGATTCCTGTATATTCTTACACATATATGTAAATTTGGAACTTTGTTTCTTCTAGAAATATTTTACAAATTACTAGAACCACCCAACGGATTCTAATCTGATGAACCACCATAAGAAGCTGCAAATACAAAAAAGTTTTTGATTTGAGAATTGTAATTACACGGAAGTAGGAAGATTCTTAGTAATGATGTTTATCTTTTTCTTTCAAAAACATTTAAATGGTTTATTAAGAATTACGTAAGTACTTTTGCTTATTCTAATTAGATATGATATGATTATAGATGCTAATCTCCTATTAAACTCGATTAGCCTCCTGATGGGACAAGGTGGGAGAGGATTTCAATTGCTGGTGGTTAGCTAGCTCATTTCTCGAAAATAGTTCAGCTTTTTCTTAATTCAAGTTTCTCTTCAAAGAGATCATTATAAAAAGTTTCGATATGAAATCACACTTATCAAACTTCGCAAAACCTTCCAGCAGCACACAAAATCCTTTTTAACATCTAAACAAATACCTAATCGCTGATAGATTTTCACTATTATTTTTGGTACCCATTATTGAGAAGTTTTGTTTTTTAACTAGGTACTATTTGTCCACAATATCTTCTAATCCAGCTATTTAAAGTGTTTCGGCGAAACCCCAAAAAGATCTTCGTAATAAAAGGCTTTGATAAGAAAGCAAGTATTAAATCCCTCATCGAAAAACTTTTCAGCGGCACATTTATACGTTTTAACATCTAAAACTTCCACCATGTTGCTGATAGTATTTCATTACTTTTTTGGGTATGCATTAATGGAAAGTTAGTCATTTCAAACTAGTAGGTACTATCTGCCCACAATGAATAAAATAACTGAGAGAAACGCAGCAGCAGTAATGCTGATACGACTAGACTATTCGACTCAGTTATTATTTGGCTAAGGTTTCTTCTGAGTTTAATTGCCTGTTGGCTCTTAAACTTCAATACAAAGTTATAAAAATGTGTAGGCAAAAAAGTCTTTGGAGGTATGTTGCTCTCTCTCTAACTACGAAAACAATTCACAAATTAGTGTTTGTGAAGTTATGAGTAGATTTACTACTGCGAGTCTATCTATCCAGTCTATCTGTGTCATAAGAACAAAAGGGAAACTTCCTAAGTGATGAATATACAAGAAGGCGCATATGATGAGAATTAAACTATTAGACTCAATCTTTTCATTTTCACCCTAAAACATGAAAAATAATTCTTAGAATTTACTCCTTCTAGCTGATAACTAGTCCTTTCTTGATTCTGACAAGTTTTTTGAGATCAATATAGAGGCATTTTGACAACTTTACATTGCCTGAATCACTAATTATAATTCAATTACCGTCATTAACATAATAATTAACAATTATAGAAAACCACAAAAGAAATTGTATGAAAATAAAGCCTGTGTTGAACAATGATTGTCATCAATACAGATTAAACAAATCTATCATTCTTCAAGTTTTTTCGAAAATCAAATAACAGAAGTTCATTGCATAAGTATTATATAGGACTTGACTCCCCCATCTTTTGTTTTTATTATTTAGATAGGGTAAAAGGGGTCTGTTCTGCACTTTTTCCTCCCACAACCTCAATGAACAACTTCACATGTGTATTTTTAATCCGAGATAAGATTTTTTCATATCCCATTACAAATCGTTAAAGCACTTGCTGCACGTTAAGCTAAGGACAGGTTGCTCTGCGTCAGTATGTATTATTTTAAAATATTTCAGACTAACTTGATTTAGTATACAATACGATCAAAACTAAATAATCACTTCTGAATAAAAATAAAAAAGAACGTTGAAAGTATGTTGGGGTGAATTTCAGTAAATCAATGTAAAAGCTTGTCCGACACCAATCCTCAATCTGCGTATGTGCCCAAACTATTGACGTAACTTCCTCCTGGGCATAAATCTTTCTTCTATAATTACTTCAAAAGAAATAAGTTTTTAAAAGAAATATGTTTTGATATGAAAACAACAAGATTTGCTGCTTCCTCGTCTATATATTTTAGAGAAGAATTAAATGAAAGTTAGAGATAAGATAAGAAAATAAAAATAATTTTGGTTTTGTTTGATAAGAAAAACGCAGGGGTGTGGAAAACAGAAAATGCTTCCAACGCATGACCATGTAAGGTCATGGTCAAAGTGTATAAAAGGGGCATACTTTACCCTGGAAATCATCAAACAATCTACAAGGTTGAAGAACAAGCAAGGAAAGAAATCAACAACTCACCAAAGATAATTCACCAATCAAGTAATAAAATATGGTTGCGGAAAAGATTGTTCTCGTATGGACACTAATTGTTGTGTGTTGCAGTTTAGCGCATGCCCGAGGTATTTACTATTCTGTCTCTTATATACTTCGTAGTTTTCTTTTGAGAACATTGACCATGTCCCAATCATGATTAAATCTAACCAGCACTTTTAACGATGGAAGATTTAATAGAAATTTGGAAACAAATTAACTAAAAACTTCCCCAGGCGATAAATTAATAGCCTAAGTGCACGAGGAAGAAATTAATAAAACCATTTGAATTATAGATGGGAGAATATCAAGAACAACAACACCTGGACCTTCAACAACGCCATCAAAAATTGGTAAGAAATCTGTTTTGTAATTCAGCTTGTTAATCAGTGACTTGAGTCCTCTGAGTATTGGAATAGCCGTTTGTCGTTTTTGCTCCCCGCAGCGTACCATTTGGATGCGCACAGGCTAAACCGCATAACATTTAGCCTGCCTACTCTCGAGAATGTCATCTCCGTTATTTTAAGCTACTTGTTGTAGTTAGAATAAACACATAAACACACAGCACAAATAATCTTGTTTGGCACGTATTTTAACAGCTTGATTTGTAATGTCGGAGCTTCCTTGGCCTTGACTTTCTGCAGAATTTTAAAGTATTCATGTAACATATGTAATGATGCAGGGAAGCCTATGAAACAACAAGCTGGAGTCGAATAATAAGCAACAACTGAGTTTTGGCAATGTGCAGATGTCTACATAGTTTTCCAATTGACCGATATTTTACCAGTTGACCAATATTTAACCGGTTTACCAATAAATTACTAGTTGCCTTATAATTTACCGGTTGACTGAGAATTTATTTACCACTTCAACAATAATTTCACCTTTCAAAATTCATATAGTATTTGTAGAAATATATAAACTGATGTTATTCTCATTAATACAAATAATTTATGGGTAATTCATTTACTCTTAATTCTTTTAGACCCTACTTGTTTTTATCTGTCTCTGACTTGCGGCTTTTAAGCTGCTTCTTACTTTTAGACGTGTTTGATACTTTTTTTAATATATTTTTTTAAACATTGTTCTTGTTACCATTTGATAATTATTCTATTTAAAACTTCCATTAAATCTTCCTCAGGAGTTATGGAGAAGGAGATTATCGAAATGAGTGGACAAGTTGATCGAATTGGAAAAGCTGCAACAGCTCTTGGTGGTACCGATACTGGTACCACTAAGAGCACACGTAAAGGTAAGAAACGTAGAAATAAGAAGTTAAAGATGACTATTTTTCTTAAAAAACTGAACGTTTGTATCAATTTAATTAAGTTATTTTTCCAATATTAGTTGCCACCGCCATACCAGTTCCCTTGAACAAAGAGCAGATCCAGAACATCATTGACCAGTTGAACATATATAAACAAACACTAATAAATCTCTTGGAACAAGTTGATCAATGGTTACTGCAATTAGAAGCATTCCAACCAATCTTGCCCGAAGCTATTTACAATTCTATCAAGCAACAGTTACTGAACTTGAAGAATCTCATTAAGTATTGGTGCAATAAGATTGAAGCTATGATTGCATACTGGGAATGTCAACTCAAGAAAGCTTGCATCAGAGAGGATTTACAGACTCTAACTAACGAGTACAACATTGTTACGCTGAAAATTAAAAATCTCAAGAAAAAATGCACCCTGAGCATCAGTAGTAAGTTTTATGATTTTTGTTCGTCTTATCACCTGTTATTTTTATGAGAACTGTATACATCAGATGTAAAATGAGGTATTTATTTGTCAGTGAACACTTTGGTTGCGGTCACACCAAAATATACTATTGGCTAGAGATTAAAAGAAATCTCCATTTCCGCTTAACTTTAGCAAAGTGAAGAAATTTGTAAACCTTAAACTCCATTATCAAAATTTTGTGAAAAAAATGTCCGTCTTCATTCGTTTTTCTTTCAATTGTTTTCACTAAGTAGAAAAGTAACAAAACCAGAATTTTGAAGTGGTTTCACTCAATTTGAATAAGCCATTTATTAGAAATCAATGAAAAATTAGTTAATCGAGAGTTAAGACTTATGGTAACGCCATGACAACTAGCGTACAAGCGAAGTTAAAAAATTGGTGTGACCGTACTCTTTATATACGAACATTTTTTATTATAGAACCAGCCTTACCACCGTCCAAGAAATGTATCAGTCAACTTCAAGCTTATAAACAGACACTTGATTCCATCTTTAAAAAGGTGTACGCACTATATTTCCAGTTGCAGGGTATCGAACAATGTTTACCACAAATTCAATTTCAATTTTGTAAGAATCAAATACGGAGCTTGATATTTAACATCAACAACTCAATCCGTGGCATCAAAGTTTGTCTGAAAGATTGGATCAAAGAAAATATAGACAATTTGATAGGACAATTTCAAAGTCTTCAAAATGCCATCTGGTCTCTAAAATTAAAAGCTCAAAGTAAGTTGTCGGCTATTCTTCTCAAAACATTCTAGGAGTTTTGTAAAAAAGTGTTCAGCGATTTAGAAAAAAAACCTCACTGATAACAATCTATAAATGGAACTGGATAGATAATACTGATTAATAACGATATTTGAATTTAATAAACAAAATCTTGCGTGAACTGAAGCAGTTTTTGAAGCAGTTTTAATAGCCTACATTGCAATGCAAGCAAACTCAGAGACACCGGTGTCTCACAATTTTATCAATAAATTGCACTGAAAGTACATCTTTGATACCTGGGTTTATTTTTGATACTTTTAGGTGTCAAAACAAAAGAAGAGCTACAAAATATCATCAACCTGATGATGAATTATCAATCACAATTGCAACAACTCAAACAAACTTATTACACTCTCCAAAGATGTCTTTATTCCATCAAGAACTGTTTGCTTGATGGTGATTATAAGGAATGCTACAGTTGGTTAACTTCAATCAAAATCAAACTTGATTTCTGGTGTACTTTAGTAAAGACGTGTCTGATCAACCTTCAAAAGCAACTCAAAATTATGTGCATAAAAGAGGAATTGGAAGCAAAAAGAAAAGAACTGAACACTTTACACGCCACATTCAGTAAACTTATTCAAGGTAAGATCATATTACAGTATTGTAGTGATTTCAACAAATCACTTTATTTGTCTATCTAGGTATATGGAAAATCATACAATACAGTTGTATCTAAAAGTCTTTATTATTAGTATACGTGTATACGGTATATTCGCTTCCGCTAAAAAAAAGCAAATGAATGCGTCCTCTTGGCTTAGCATTTATCCACGCACAGTGTTTATAACATAAGTTTTCATAATTATTTTTCAGGTTTCACATTTGACTGCAGAAAACTTTATGGTCTATTACAACAGTTTCTCAACTTACAAACACAACTTGCAAATTGCAAAAAGGAATTACAACAAATGGTTAAAGAACTTGAACAGCTCAAAGAATGCAAAGAATATTCGATTTTGAAAGATCAACTCGATCAACTGATCAACCTATTCAACCGACTGTGTGACAAAGTTAAATCTAGCATTGTATTCATTAACTGTTTGATCCAGTTCTTTTGTAAGTTGGTTTTGATATTAACTTTTTCGAAAAATTCGAATAAATTTGTGGTTCTTTTTAATTGTTTTCTTTGAGTCTCCTAAAGAAAACTGAATATTTTCCCTTTTCTTAGGTAAAAAACCAACATCGGCTACATATGGTACTTTCGGATCACAAGCCACCCTGGCTACTCTCGGATCACAAGCTACCCTGACTACTACTCCCACACCTACGACAACGACAACGACAACGACAATTGCTATTTGAACGACAATTGCTTTGTCTCGTGATATCCTGGATTTATTATTATTGTTTCAATCCTTTTAACTAAATTCTTAACAATCAAGTAGATTATTACGTGTTTTTCAGTCTATTTAGTACTTTTTTACAACACTAATTCTTTTCTATTCAAAAGTTTCATTTTAAGAAATATTTAGTCGTCTATAAAACATTAGGCAGCGTAAGACTTTGTTTCTCATTCTATTGTTTGCATATATATTACAATGTGTACCAAAAAAACATATTACGCGTGATATAAAACGGTACACAAATCTTTTTCATATAGTGTAAAGTGTATAAGAAAATTGTATTTTTAAAAGTAAACGTTGGTTGTGATGTGTGTTTAGTTTCCCAGTAGGCAATTTCGTCAAAAACCCACTTTGTAGGAGAGTGTTTCTATTGAAACACAAGACGTAATGAATGCAATTTCAATAGAAAACACACTCCTGCGTAGAGGCTATTTAGTGATTTTGCCGGCTGGGTTATGTTGAAAAATGTATTTTGTTAAATGTTTTCAAATTCTTTTCTTAAATAAATAATTTTCATAGAATAGAATCTTGTTTTCTGAAAACTCTTCATTTGATGGAATGCTTTTCTCATAATACTAACGAGAGATTCAGTTATATAATAAAGGGTGTTTGAACCTTTATCATTGATAAAATTTGTTACTCCAATGAGACTCAACTACACAACTACGAAGCTAATATAGGAATCTACACATAAATAAAACAGTATTTCGTACTAGGTCAGTGTTTAAACACACTGCCGCATAGAAATTTGAAAAAAGTAGCCAAAAACTAGACTTGATAATCTTGATAAACTCTAACGGGAATATCGGAAAATCGGTGGAAACGGGAAATACGGAACACAGCTCCTGTCCAGACCTCCCATCAGACAGTTAGACTGTTAGCGGAGAAATTTAAAAACATATATATATATATACTAATAATTATTTTAACTTGAATTTCAATTCAATTGCACTGATGGTGTATATCTACAAGTGGTAAATTCCTTAAAAATAAATTATGTTCATTTATGTTAATAATATGGTGAATTTTCAAAGGAAGAATGGAAATGAGTAACATTTTTTTCAGCGGCGTATTTACATGGCCAGCGAAACCACTTTGAAAGTGCAGGGGATTTAAAGTTTAGTGACTATAAGGAGGCTATCATGGTTGGGGCAGACAAGCTAGAAAATTTGAGAAATCCAATACCCTAGGTTAGCTAAAACGCCCTAGCAGCATTAGATTACCTAAGAAAACAAGAATTAAGAAGTAATAATTAAGCAGGAATATAAAAAATAGGAAACAATAGGAACTTTCTGCCATAGTCACTATGTGTGACACACATCAGAAGGAGTGTCATTTAAAAAAAACTGTTATGATTACTTTTTTATTGTTAATCACTCTCCTCCGCAGAGGAAAACCTGTATGTTCTAAATACACCGTTGCAAAATAATAAATTCAACATGTTGTGACAGACATAGTGTTTGAAAAGTATCTATTGTACATATTTATAACTTTTTAAAAACCTAGGTATCTACAATAAATTATTTAAGTAGAAAAAACTAAGGCATTTTCTGGCAGCGCACTCATAATAATTATGTTCATTTTGAAATTGGCGAAATAAAAGCTCAAAAAGACAATTCGCAAAAAAATTAGAAAATAATTTAGGAAAAAAATAAAACGTTGCAACACTGCCGGCAGATTCCTTTTAATTTGTCTAAGATAAATTAATTTATAAATGAAACATAAAATATTGTATATATACTGTATGACTTAACTACAGTCAGTACGGCACTTTTCCCCGATCTGGGGACTCGCCCACCAATCGGGGGGTTACCCCTCGATCGAGGGATCGTTCCTCGATTTTTAGGTAGAGTTTAGGAGGCCTGTTCTTGATTTGGTTTCTGGGAGTCGGCAACTGAAAAGTGAACTCTAATTTTTATCCCTAGGGAATCACCAATAAATTTGGAACAAATTAATCGTTTAAAACAGAATGTTTTCCGTGGAAAAATTTGATAAGGAAAGAATTTCTATTAACAAGGTTGCGGAAGCAAAAATAATTATCTGTTTATTCATTTTTTTTACGTTAACTTTCGGTGTTAACGGGGGTTTTAAACAGTGAATTTGTTCAAAATTCATTGATTAATTATGTGGGACTTTTTCAGTAATTGAATGCCCATTTGCAAACCAGAACAGCCCCTTAACCCTATTCATACCGGGGGGGTTGGATTCCACCACGCTCGGAGAAAATCTTTGATAACTTCCGGAAGAAATTTTGTACGATCTTAAACGTTTATGACTTTTCCTAAAGATAAATAAGACACATTCTGACAAAATTTCAGGGGTATACAGTGTGTACTTCAAAACTTATAGGTCATTTGTCAAAACTACTTAGAAATTTGCTTGAAACATATGGGCAAAAAAACTAAAAATTCAAGTTGTAATAACTTTTGAACCACAAATAGCATTGTTTTCATACTTTCATCAGTTGTAAGTATTCTTAAAAGGTTTTAGAAAATAATATTCATTCTTTCTAAATTTGATGATGTTATCATTTATGACGTAATGTCATTATTTAAATTTTTTGCTTTTTTGACGCACCATTTAGGTGCCAAATCCTTATTATTGAAAAACAAAAGAGTATAAAAGAGTAACCTATTATCTTTCAGAATATCAAAACAGAAGTAAATTAGCTTATTTCAATCAAAAGTTATTGGAATTTTAAAAATAATTTTTTTTTAGCTAAAATTTACCTATATGATGACGTCAGCAAAAATCATTGAACTAGGTTTTTGACGTAGATACTATGTGCCAAATTTCATGTTTCTAGCATTAACCTATCAAAAGTTATGGAGGGTGGTGGACTAATGTCCGTTCCAAGCAATGCCAGAGGGCCATTTAGGTTGACAGTACGTCTTCATTAAAAAAAAACAAGATTGATCAACGGTACTTGACTTCCTTATTTCATACATTTCATGTCAATGTAATATTGTTGTTGTAACTAAAGCCCAATTCCACACACAGTATACTTCATGCATCTGCTTCATCGTCATTTGAAAACAGTTATAAGCAAAACATGCTTGTTATCTCCTGTAGCCCTCTACTGTTTTAATCACTTAACTGAGTAATGCAAGACAGAGAGGTTGTCGTGTCGTTAGGATCCTGCCTGGCATGCTTGTGGTGTGTTGTGGCGTGGGTGCTATCATCATGATAGTGCGCGGTGGGTGGTTTGTTGGTTTTGCCAGAAACTCAAAATGATTGAAAGAGGAAGAGTGAATGCTTTTACTATTTGTAAAAAGCATAACAACACCATCTTCGCATCTGCATTAAGTCGTCATTCTTCATAACATTCTATTTTTAATTTTTCTATTTTGGTCAACAGGTCAATGTGGTTAGAAAAATGTCCAAAAAAGTGCAGTTGTTTACAAATGGAGAGAACCAGACGAACTTTTTGTATTTGTTATCCCCGCAATTAGGTGGTTCACATTGCTCATCAAGGAATTATCGCTTTGAATTTAGCTATCTCCATAGTTCTTTGATTACCTCCATAATTCTTGGTTAGTTAATGCATTCGCAAGGAGATAAAAAACCTGTGCTCGATTTCCCAACGCAAAATAATAATGGGGCTAGAGCTGCGTAAAGCTGCAAGCGAGATTGAATCGCCTATCCACTCGTCTAGACGTAAAGACGACCGGTCGAAAATGATAAGTTTGTATAAAAGCGAACTAGATTACTTCTAATGACTTTTTAATTGGCCTTTTCAGGTAAACCTGCGTAGTTGCTGATACATTAGTGGTTTGGGCTAGAAACTGAAGTGTTAGAAACTGAACATGCTAATGTAACACAATGTAGTATTTAAATTTCTAACTCAAAAGATTTCTTGGATTTTTCAATTTTATTTTACAGAACTTTCTTTTTACATGCTTCAACTAGAATATTAGTTTCGAGTGATTTTGGTACTGCACTTTGTGAGAAAACAATGTACAGAATTTGGTTTCTTACAGTTGCATTAGTTTTAAATTAGAATTAGTTCTTCGCTTATTTGAAACAGGAGCTCCTAAGTATTTTAGAAAAGTTTAACCCTAATATAGACCTGGGCTTTTTAGGGCTCATCAGGCCTGGGGATAATTTTATTATCTATCTCGAGAAATACAAATGCTGGAAGACTCAAACTTGGTAGGTAAATAGACTTTCATGATAAGGTTTAGAAAATTCCATTGAACTGACAATGGTTACCATGAAAAGGTGATGATGTCAGCTTAAATTTTGAAAACACGTGTTTTATATGTGTAACTTTACCGAGCCATATCTCAGGAAATTAAAAATATTTTTCAAATCTGTTTTGATATTTTGAAAGTTAAAAAGATTCCCTTTGAAATAGATTCATCAAATTTTAAATAACATAAAGTTCTGAGCCGTTATGAGGCGTCAAAAAGCTTTAAAATATTTAAAAATAATTTTGCACTTTTTATGGTTATGAAAAATTTTCAAAATTCTTCAAAAATTTGTACAATAATAATAATAATAATTGTTGCAAAATTTTATTCTAAAATCTTCATTATTTCAAACGTTATTAAAAAAAAACAAACTGGGGGGATAAAATTATTCCAAATTTTTGACTTGTAGGGTAAAGTTAAAGCACTTTTTGAGAAAGTTTAAGTTTAAAATATAAATGGTTTATTTTTTATCTTTAATTTGGGTATTTTTATTTTCAAAAACATTGTAGTTCATCCTTTATTATATTTTCCTATTTTTTGCTCATATGAACGAAGTCAATTTGAACAATCTGTTAAATTTGTATTAAGGTATAAACCCCCCAAGAACGCTCATAAAACGTTTTCAATTTTGATGTAGAATGATAACAAAAGTAATGAACATGTGAAATCGACAAGTTTCAGACATTTGTTGATTTCCTAGACGCCACAAGCGATCGAATTGCAAATAGAACCAGGAGAGAAGTACACAATCTTGCGTTTAGCTCTAGGGAAAAGGTGACTAGGGTACTGTATGGGACCTATACGTATAGGTTCGAAGTGAATTGTTTGTCGACGTTTTTATCAGTTTTTGTTGACGTCCAAATTTAAATCGCGATTTTTTTTGCTCTCTTCGACTGTTTGCTTTCTCCTGGCCAAAATTCAGCAAGATTGGAAAGTGCTAAAGTCTTGAAATTTTAGTTACATTTTGTCCTTGTAATGAGGTACAAAATGAGCGAAAGCACATTTCTGATATAGGTTTTCATCCGTGACTAATGACTCGTGAATAATTAATCAGATTACCCAAAAAGTGATAGAGCAACTTTGACGTACCGCAATTTGCGTATTAAAGGACTTTTTTGAATTTTTTTTCGCTCATTTTGCACAGAAACTAATCCAGCGTGCATGTAGAAAAGTTCCAGCTCGGTAAATGTCATGTACAATCCAGATTTTGGCTAGCGCGAAGGCTCTATTTCTGATTTCAACAGTACTTTTAAGGTCATTAATTATGCATGGTTTCAAAAATGTTAATATTTTTTATCTACAATCATGGACGTTAATTATGGCGGAGCAGTTAAAATTCATGCAAATGGACCTTCTTATAGCCCCCTCCCCCCCAACATCAAGGTTACATGCCCCAAAAATGAATTCAAAACACTGATATTAAGGGGAGGGGGAGGGGATCTGCTTAATTAGCTGAATTTGCTCTTTTTTGGTTGCTCTGCCAATAATATACGTCCATGATTGTAGTTGGACTGACCTCTACACGTTATCAACAAAGTGCAAAAGTTAAAGTGATTGGCTGACGAAATAATTTCTGTGGGGGGTTTAGGCCTTAAAACATTTCAATGCTATTTGTACCCAAATTTCATAAACTCTTCACATAGTAATAATTAACGTCTTCAGTATATAAATGAACTGATAATGGACTTAGCAAAATAAAGACATTATTTGTGGATTTGATTGGCTGCTCAATTTACAATATTATAATGTTACAATGTGTTTGTTTTTTTCATTATTAGAAATACCAGCCCCTTTGAACAAAGAACAAATCCAGACCATCATCGAACAGTTGAAAAAATATAAAGAAACACTTATAAATTGCATGGAGCAAGTTGATGCATTAGAAGCATTGCCCGAAGCTATTTACAATTCCATCAAGCAACAGTTACTCAACCTGAAGAATCTTATTAAGTATTGGCAGTTGCGAATCGAGACCCAGTCGCTCTAGTCGCGGGACCAAAACAAATCCTTAAGAGAGGATTTTGCTTTTATCCTTCACTATTGATTCAAAATATCAGATTTCGATGTCTGTTACGCGCGAAATTCAAAATGGCGGCTGTAGGCGATGAAAGTAAATCTGAC
>JAYRBV010013647.1:0-11813 GCA_036023255.1 Mitrocomella polydiademata
TGATCTGATATGGCAACTGTAAGATTGCCAGATAATAAAGTAGAGTCAGTGGGAGGAATAAAGATATTATCAATGAGTAAGATCTAAAAGGATTACTGTATATTCACCACTGCCTTGATAATATTGTTAAGCGGTAAACAATGTAACTATTCCTCTGTTTTTATTACACGTTTTAGGTATTGTACTTATCAACTCGATTGCATAAACATAAACATCACACTACCACGAAAATCACATACGGAGAAGAGCGACATTTTATTCCTAACTTCAAAATTATGGCATAACAACATGACCCAAGGAAACGCATAAACTAAATATCACACCTGACCAGCATGCAATGCAATTAACCAACGTGCAACGTGGTATTACCCAACATGTGTAGACAAAAATGGTATTTAAAAGCACCGTTCGCAATGATAACAGCATTATTAATTTGGAGAATCAGGATAAGCAACAGATAACTTCTTTGATAATTCAAATGGGTGAGTAATTATTCTATCCTTTTCCTGCCGTACTTACAAAATATTTTTGAATCAGAATTTGGTACAGACTACAGTGACAGGGTTGTGGAATCTTGAGCCGTCTTTTAATGAAAGGGGAGCATCAAGATAGTACGTAGTACGTACGCACAAAAATCGTGAAAATAAGAACCCCCCCCCTCCCCCCTTCCCCTTTATTCGCAAAATATGTTATATTTTACTGCAACATTTAACCTAGCGTACGCCCCGTCCTTTTTGCGTACGTACTATGTGGATACCTCCAAAATGAAAATAATACCTTAAACTGAAGAAGTCAAGAGAAACGCAGTAGCATTTTTCTGGTACATCCTGGTACAATGATAAGTTGCATTTTAAAGTCTTTTGGAAAAGTTCGTCACGTTAAGTAGTTTAGTTAGTTAGCTTCTATCTATCAAAATTTAAAAATTAAATTGATAGTTTTTTGCTGAAGAAAATGTTTGATGTTTTATTTCGATTTTTTAGATTTCACTACAAAGTCTCCGATCACATTCTCTATAACTGGCATACTATCGACTGGGAAAACAAGTAAAGACCATGAACGTGACGTCAAACCATCGAGACAAACACACTATCGCGACACGGAAAGGCACTCGCCCAGCGATCTACGAATTCCTGTTTTGAAACGCGGAGGAGAACATTTTGAAGAAGATGAGGAGGGTGAAAGTTATCTTGAGCATGATGCAAAGCGCTACAACGAATATTATTCCCGACAACTATCCCCACAGGAGAATTACAGTAGACATCTTAGTGAATTATCTTACCTGCATTACAAGCAAAACTCATCCACATGCCAAGATGTCATCCTTGAAGATTACCGCCCAAGAGCCGCGGACAGCCCGTCGCCACCCAAAATATTCCGCTCCACCTCGAACCACGATGTTACCAGGAGGTTGAGCACTAGTCCTACACGAAGAGAAGACTACTCTGCAATTAATCCTTCGACGTTAACCAATCAGAACAAACTTCTTATGTCACCGTCATTTCAAAATGGTCGATTTCGTCCTCCACCATTCTTTGATACTGTGCTGACGTTGAGGAAAAGATTATATTGTTTGGGCGGTAAAGTTTTTGCTGTCGATGAACCGCCCTCTGATCGAAATGTTCATAAAGTATGGAGGTCGATGGAAAAACACAAAGTGAATTATGTGAGTGTTTAACCAACCAATATTTTATTTATAAGGCTTTTCCTTGATGGTTTGATTATCCCCCAAGAAAAATCCGGTTGTAGATGAACGAGACAAAAAAGAGAAAAATGTTATTATCAAAAAATAATATTTTCTGTTCTCCGGGCGTTTTTGATACGTACACCCTGGGATTTAAGCAGTTTAAATAAATTTGCTTTGGGGAATGGGAAAAATATATTCCTGACATATTATTTTCTTCCATTTTTATTTAGTCGCTTCAACATTATTTCTACGTCGCCAGTCTCAGTAACCGATGTTTCGATTTGGTCGAACGAATTCATCAGAAAGTATCACGTGGTCTTTTAGAAGGATCACGTGACAAAGAAATGAATCAAAGTTATTTCAATTTCTTGTACGGTAAAACAGAAGAAGAAAGATACGAGCTATTGCGTTTGTTGGAGAAAGGAGAAATATCACCAAAAGCTGTTTCAAAGGTAAGAAAAAAAGTTCGTATAGTTCTGAGAAACCACCTGCCCAGGAGGCAATTTCATCAAAGTTTGTAGGAGAGTGTTTGCTATTGAAACGACAAAGTTTGAAACACAATTTCAATAGAAACCACACTCCGGCGTAGAGTTTATTTAATGGTTTTACCGGCTGAGTGTACAAGTTCGTTAAAAACGTATTTGGGAACTTAAAGTTTAATAGAACAAAATTAAGGACTAATATACACAGGAAAAAATTGAAATTATTATCCAGGGTATTTAATGAAAAACAACGGTGGTAACTTCTCCCTACACTTTACCACTGTGGTTTTCTATCAAATACCTGAAGGAAAATTGCAAATTAAACACCGTCGTAAAAATTTTACGAGGGAAATAATATTTTGTTTAAAGCGATCTGACGTTCTTCTTGTTTTGTCTTTTTCAGTCAAAGCACAGTACAGCATCTAATAAAAATATAAAAACGGTAAGTTAATTAAACGATAATTTTCGATATTTTCAGTGAAATGTGCAGGATGTCTGTAACAGATCAGAGTTTTTAGTAGAGGCTAAGGATATCTCGATAAAAAGATTCGACTTTGAATAGTTCTACTGAATAATAGTATTTTTGTATAGTACTTTTTTTCTGAAATTCAGGATTCCAAAGGCATATGAGAATAATAGTTAATATAATAATAATAGAGGGCGTGGTCAATAAAGAAAATACTGACTAAGTGTTACCCTTGGTTCTTTTTCGCTTTTTGTAAGAAAATGTTGTATTTGTTTAAATTCATTTCTTTGCTACGTATCTTTTCAGGATGAAACGTGTTCAACTAAATGCCATAACTGTAAAGAACAAATCCAAAAAGTGGTTAATGAAAAAGAAATGATCGAAAGGAAATTTGAAACTTTAAAGAGAAAATACAACAAGGTAAGATTTGAAATGAATATTACGAGGTTGTCTATCGGGCAAAAGGTTATCACTGGTCAAAACTCTCTGAAAAATGTCTGAAAAAACGAGACATCCGGTGATATTTGTCTCGTTTAAACAAAAAAATTTAAGAGGCTTTTCTATAGAAGAATGACTGATAACTTTTTGGCTGTTGAACTGTATCTTACCCTCACATGTTGTGTGCTGAAATTATGAGCTAGAGAGATTGGCCAAAATCTGACCTGGTGGGACTCGAACCCACGCCTTTCGCGGGCTATTGACTCGTTAGTTGACTAGTCGTTAAAGAGTGAACTCACTTCCAGTTTTACGTAGTGGCAGCTGTGCTTACCGATCCACATGGACCGGTAGCTCAGATAGAAAAGTCTCTAAAATTTGTTTGTTTTAAAGAGACAAATATCACCGGATGTCTCGTTTTTCAGACATTTTTAATAGAGTTTTGACTAGTAATAACCTTTTGCCCGATAGACAACCTCTTAACCATTTACACTTTAACTTTAGATGATGTCAGAAACTTCGGCCTTCTACGATAAAGATGGACGTGGATGCATTAAAAGCAAATCTGTATGAAGAACTTTCAAAATCGTAGCCAGCCATAAACCTTACTGGAGATTATGTGATATTTAATACTCTGATATTTGAGTGGCGATAATCCAAGTTGAAAAGAGATGTTCTTTGGATATATGACATATATGATATGGAATCGGATCGTGCTTAGTCTCGTGTTGGATGGTGCACAACCCTTTGTTGTTGAGGCCTCTGCAACTAAAGTATTCCAACCCCGCAAATTAACTAGCACAGAAATGTGAACCAGACCCGTTGTACCAAAAAACTTGCCTTACAGCAGCATTGGTCCTAGAGGAGATGATATTTACCGTCAAAGAAGAGACAAAAAGAAATCCGTGATAAATTTTCCGAATCGTAAATAAGTACAGTATTTTTATAATAAATAAATTACAAAATTGCTTCATATTAAATATACGAACTAATGAATATCATTCTTTAGGTTTAGAAATAAAACGAAGAAAAGCAAAATTAACCAGATCAGTTTAGAGATTCTACCAACCTTCACAGGTAGTTAGTTTCCCTCAGTTAGTTTCCCTCCCTTTTATCTAGCTGCCTACCTCGACTACATTCTGACCGAGAAGAAATATTTTTCGGTTAGAGAAAGCTTTGGTTTTACTAAAGACAGCGTGATTCAGAAAGAACACATTAAAAATAAAAATTAACGACTTATTTTCTGTAACGCCATATTTGGAACAGTATTTTTTGTGAACCACGCTGTAATAGTATTATAATAAATATTAGTTCGTCAATTAAATGGTTTATTCTGCAGACCTGAATCTTTTGTAGGCGCTGGACCCAACTTCGTTCCCAGGGCTTTTCTTCGCTTTTTTCTTTTCTGATGGCGCGAGAGAAGGCCCTGGTCTCAGTTGACCGGTTCTGCGTCATGATTGGATAAAATAAATCTCTTAATCTATGCAAGTATATGTTTGCAGTTTTTTTTACTGAAATAACGTGTAATAAGCAGATATTTCATACCGTGTCATTTAATATCATGATTTATTTACCGAGGGTGAATAAATATGATATTCAATGAAACAGTATGAAATATATGTTTTATTACATACCTGTAAGCATGACCTTAAGTAAGTAAATCTCTAGGGTTAGGGTTAGGGTTAGGGTTATCACTTTCACCGTGTAATAACTGTTGTTTTGCCGTGTAATAATACTATTATTACATGGCCAAAAGTGTAATATCGAGATTTACTTGCTTAAGGTCATTGCTTACAGGTATATAATAACAAAAATTATTTGATGTTGATAAGAAATATATTTTAGTTGATAATGCAAGAATTTCAAAAGCATGCGTTTTTGAATAGGAGCTATCAAACATTAACAAAAGGCATTCATAATCATCAATAGCCTTTTGGGAAAACGACGAGGGATGTAATAATAGTGTCTGTTAAGTAAGAAATCAACAGCACTCTCTTACACATGATGGTTTTTTATTCAATAAACTGTAACACTTTAAGAAAAAAGCTTCTTTTTTTCACAGAAGATTAATTTGGAGTAATTATAATACCGTAAGCTTCGCATAATTAAAATCTGCTCGATCAGCTGAGACCAGGGCCTTCTCTCGCGCCATCAGAAAAAGAAAAAAAGAGAAGGAAAGCCCTGGGAACGAGGTTGCGCTGGAGCCCAATTTGTCCGGCGTCAAATACCAGACAAAATAGCTAGTCCATTAAAATGTTTCTTGGCTTTTGTCGCAATTAAACCAACTTGAACAAATTGAAGACTATGAAAATTATCATTTGATATAACGGACCTTTTCCTTTCTCTAAAACAAAATTGTGCGATTTATACATCATTTTTTCTTATAAAGTGATATTCTTAATCAAGGCACAAGTTACAGAGATAAACATATCATCTTTCTCAAATGCGCTTACAACAAAACGATCCGTCGAAGGCTCCGTTAAGCCCCTTACCGCTACATTCGCCGTATCATGGTTGCTAGGCAACAAAGCTCCAACAAAAGTGTTCACAATTATCTTAAATTGGCGCCCAGTATAAGCGCGGATATTATCTCGTACATTACGCGTGATTTCTTTTGTCCATTTCGGCACTTCAATCTCACTATATGTTTTCTCTGCAACAACCTGTCTAGCTTCGCTTTCTGCGATTTCACGTATCCTCTCAATACTTAATAGCGTTTCAGTATCGTCCCAAAAGCTACTACTGAAGCACTCTTGTATGTCTTCAGGTAAGGTGGACACGTGGGTAATCACTTCAGACCCCGAGGTCTTTAAATGGAGCGTCTCTTTCTTGTCCGCTGGCAGTTGTAACTTATTTCCCTTAACATTAATCGAGTCTTCAGCAGACGTGTTTTCCTTAACGTTGGAAACCTGATAACGCATAACCGAGTTGTCTGAATATGCACGACGAAGACGCGCTTTAATATTTGACTCGTCAATGAAAATCTCGTTAACTTCCGTACAACTTGCAGATCGTTCAACAGTGAGGATGAAATTACCAATATGGAGTAAATCCTTTTCGCTCGAACTTTTAATCTTGGAAAAAGGAAATAATTTGTGAGTATGGGATGGGTGACGGTCCATACTATGCTTCACTCGACATCGCTTCTCATAGTCCCATGTTTCGTTACGTAATCACCAACCGTATAGTGTCTTAGAACAGCATAGCTCGTTATCTTTATATGAGCACCGATCTCAATCTCGTTGATCTGGGGTTCGAAGATTTTTGTTTGCTGTATATAATCAACTATCATTTACATAGCAGAGGCAATGAAATCTATTTATTAGTTTAATTGTGGCAAAGTTTGTAGATTATATAAGATAGTAATAATATAAAATAGTTAATAGCAACCTTTAGGTCATAAATTATGATAAAATCTTGACGAAATAGCGGTGAAGTTTAACAAAATAAACCATTAAAAATCTACAATAGAACGTCGTAATATTTTACATAAAAAGAAACCATGTTGCAAAAAAAAAGCTGCGATTTTTTAAAGCTAATACCAGAGTCAGTGGCTCACAAAAAATGTCCCTGTAACAATAGAATATCCTTGTTTAAGGTACGTTCTTTGAGGGTCACTCTTTGATTAAGTCTTACTCTAAGGTGGGGTCAAGTTTGAAAACAGTTGTTTTTAAGCAGATAATTTGGCATTGTGGCAAAACATTTTTTTCCGCCCGAAATTAGCCCACTCAATTTCTCCTCGCAAAAAAGAATTTGAATTGATCTAATTTCAAGAAAGCCATACTACAGCTCCTGTCATAAACTTAGTGAACTTGTCTTTTTTTATATTCCTTTCAAACAAACACTTCTTTATAGCAAGCGGACGTCAGCACTAGAACACCAAAGCGGAGAGTGGTAGGCGGCTCTCCTTTTATATCCCCGTCAGGCTTCTCAAGTGTTTACTTTACAGACTTGGATATTTTTTCTGACGCTAGACCTCTATTCAACCGCCGTCAAAAATAAAAATATGGAAAAAAATTGTGGCCAGAATTCTTTTTAGAACAGGGTAAAAAAATGGTCTTCCATACAATGTTCAGAGTTCAGCTTGTAAAAAGAAAAAGTAACATTGATACAGGGGAGGGGGAATGAAAGAAGAGAACAAGAAGCTTGTCCTTACTGTTTGGTCACTAACTTTTGTCATGACTGTAGTCTTCAAAACTGAGGATTACCAAATGAATTTTTGGTTTTAGTGAACTAAACCAAATTGGACAAATTTAACAGTATGTTAATATAGTTATCATATAATATATCTTATACTTTATTTTCTCTACAACAGAAAATTTGAAATTATAAAATTCCTATTATTATACATCATTTGTCGTCATGTGACATTAAAATCTTAAATTCTTAATCAATGCACAAGTTACAGAAATAAACATATCATCTTTCTCGAATGCGCTTACAACAAAACGATCAGTCGAAGGCTCCGTTAAGCCCCTTACCGCTACATTCACCGTATCATGGTTGCTAGGTAACAAAGCTCCAACAAAAGTGTTCACAATTATCTTAAATTGGCGCCCAGTATAAGCACGGATATTATCTCGCACATTACACGTGATTTCTTTTGTCCATTTCGGCACTTCAATCTCATTATATGTTTTCTCTGCAACAACCTGTCTAGCTTCGCTTTCTGCGATTTCACGTATCCGCTCAATACTTAATAGCGTTTCAGTATCGTCCCAGAAGCTACTGCTGAAGCACTCTTGTATGTCTTCAGGTAAGGTGGACACGTGGGTAATCACTTCAGACCACGAGGTCTTTAAATGGAGCGTCTCTTTCTTAACTGCTGGTAGCTGTAATGTTGATTTTCTGACGTTGTTTGAGTCTTCAACAGACGTCTTTTTGCTGACGTTGTTTGAGTCTTCAACAGACGTCTTTTTGTTAACGTTGTTTGCGTTTTCAAAGGACATCTTTTCTTGAACGTTTTTTGAACCAGTCTCTTTATTCACGTTTTCTTGGTTTTCGTTTGACGTCTCTTTCTTGACGTTGTTTGTGTTCGTTAATAACGTCTTTTTGTCGTGAACTGATATTTTCTTTTGACGTGATTTACTAGTCGCTGATGTTCCAAAGATTAAGTCATGATCGATCTGCACTGTAATAACGGGTGAATCCTTTGTTTTTTCTTTGCTGGCATTTTTCTGTAAAGGTTCTACTTGGAGACCTATTGCTGAACTGTCGGAAAATGTGCGACGAAGAAGCGCTTTACTGTTTACGTCATCGATAAAAACATCGTCATTATTGTTCTGTTGGGCAACTGCCGTACTACTTGAAGAACGTTCGACAGTACATACGAATGAACCAAGATGAAGTAAATTTTTCTCGCTCTGACTTTTCATTTTGGAATCAAGGGCAGATTTTTTAAGTATGGATGAAGGTGGGTTGACCAGGGTTCGTGGCCCGACATCACCCCTCGTGGTACTGTTTTTCCTTACGTAATCACCGACCGTGTATCGTCTTAGATCAGCGGATTTACTCAACGAATTGCGTTGCATGCGAGGCCAGTGACCGGTGGATAAGTCTCTTTGGGAATACGAATTTTTAGTAATATTCTCGTTGCTGAATCGAACACGACTCTTGCTTCCCTTTCCCTCTGTAATAGAACCGAAATATCTTTTCTTTAAAAACGAGGACCGTTTTTTAACATCACCTTTGGAGTATGTCCTAGATATGTTTCTGGTACTTGAGGAACTCAAATTCTCTACACTTACGTCACTTTGACTGTAATCAATACTTCCGTTGGACACGTAACTTCGGAAGCGAACTGGTTTCAACCATTCCTCATTAACGTCAGCTTTATTCAAAGAGTTTGTCGACAAAATAGGGCGGCCATATCGCGCTCTAGGGAGATTTAGTGATAATGGCACTGAATGATTATTCCGCGTCAATTTAGGATGTTGTTGTTGTTGTTGTTTGTGGTGGTGTTGTTGTTGTTGTTGCTTAGGTGACCTTAGAATTGGCATGGAACCTTGTCGAGCATTCTTCTTAGGCGAGCTTGTCCTGAATTTGGTATCCACAGTTGAGCCATCCAGGCCCAGGGGCATTGAAGCTGTCTTCCCAAGAATATCCGTGAAAAAGTTCTTCATGCTTGTCAACTTCTTTTTCAATCTATTATCAGTCCTATGAGTTAGTCCTCCGATATTATTGTTATCATCGATCGCCATTTTGCTTTCGTCAGCCATTTTCAGTTGCTATCCACAAGTTTAGCGGAACACACTATTGAAAGTTCCCCAGACTCACTCGAGGTGCTTCTCAACACAATTAATAATTCAATAGCTGTTATCTTCTTTTTTACTCAGTTTTGAAGTTCACCAAAAAGTTTTTTATACGCGTATTTGGTACCTGAATTTCACCACAAGTAATCCTTAAAACTCTTGCGATTAGTCACCTCTTTCGCCGTCATACAGAATCGTGTAACTTTCATATCCACTCATCCATTCCGCTTGTTGAAATAAATAAACAAATCAATCTTTCGATTTCTTGCTTACAACGACCGTAAAAGTGTCTTTTGGAAGGTACACCGCTTTCAAAATTGTTTATTTATTTTTTCATAGTTTGTTTGTATCCTAGCGTTTCCTCTCACTGTTCCTACAAAAAACAACACAACGAAGGCTTCTTATTATACCACTCAAACATGGATTTGCTCACACAAGCATCGATTTATTTCTCTCCCTTTTACCCATGTCAAAAAACCTTAAGGTATTATTGGCATGATGTCTCTAATTATGTAGGTATTTAAAGAACTGATTAACAACTTTTTGCTGTATTGCCGTCTTCAGACGCAGACTAATCTGTTCAAAGCTATACAACCTCGTTTTCACATTAAGCTCTTTCTAGATTTGTAATCACTTGTAATTGATCCTAGAAACACCGTAATTATTAAAGAGATTAGATGTGTTTCGAAACGAGGCCACAAAGCAAATTAGATCGCTGCCATATTTACCGTTTACGATAGGCTTATCAAAGAATTCCAAAGGCACAGCAGTTGTTTTATTTTGGAGAGAAAACATCTAACTTTTTCGATTCATCTTTGTTGGCTAGGATACTATTTTCCCCTGTATGTTTAGTCATTATTTGAAATAAATATTAACATGATAATCCTGCTATTATTGAGGTTTTTCTGTGACCTCATAAAATACTCTTAGTTAGGTAAGAGAATCAGACGTTTAGACAGCTTATTCAATAATCCACGAGGGTCTAATTAAACATGCGAGAAACTACTATGCCAGATTTCACAAGACAAATTTCTGAATGATTCCTGGCACACACACACACTTGTGAATTCACTCTTCTAGGAAGAAAGAGTGATAAAATCCCTAGCTTCGACATGTGCATTAACTTTCCTATATGTATGTATGTATTAACTTTACAATCTCCTTTTACAAGGAATGATAGGATATAAGGCTATTTCTATTTGATATAAAATAAAATCTTACTCTGATAGAAATAATCCCATATCGATCTCCCAGATTTCATGCCCAATGCATGCCCACAAAATGAGTTGATAGTGGTATTAGCGTTGTGAACAACTTGATCAAGTAATGTTTTTACGGCTCGGCCCTTCTTAAGGTATTTATCATCGTTGAACATTAGTAATTTTACCGATCGTTCGGGCGGCATTCTGATAACATGCGTTGCGAAGTTGTGTTGTTGCGACTTTATAAACATAATATACAGCACATTCGATACCTTGACAAATGTAGTTATAATGAAGTCATTTTCTGGGACAACACTATTGAGCCGACTTTAAGACAACTCCGGTTAGCAAGGGATGCGTATCAGACTAGAATGAATGAAATTCGCCTAACACCCTATTATATATTTTTGCTTTCCTAGGTGGGGTCAAGAAGGTCCTAGAACCCCTATGTGAATTCACTCATTAACATCAAGGGGGTGGGAGAGGGGGTAAAGAAACAAGACTCAACTCGATCAAAATACAGAGATGTTTACAAAAAGACTCACTTTTTTACTTGCGACCAATTCCTATACTTGCAGCAAAAAAATCTCCGTCAGCTTTTGTCGACATCTAAATGTAGAAAAAAGAAAAATCTATTGTACAATTGGATTCATATAAAGGGAAAAGACGCTCCAACTATTTAAGGACGTACTAGCGGTTCTTGCTACTATACATGCGTCCACGAATTATTGTAAAATTAAGTATTGGACATTGAGAAACTGCGGTTCCCAATGCCAGAGCATAATGATTATAATATACATTTTAATGTTTCTCTGGAACATTTAATTTCTCACTTTTATCAATTTCCATACAAGGCTTACTTATTTATCATTCTTATACTATCTGAATGCACCGTTTCGAAGTATCAAGTACGCATGCGTTATTAACGGTTTCTGACACTACTCGACCAACTGTGATAGGAAAACACTGCCATGGTTTCACACGGTTTTACCAAAAAAAACAAAAAAACATTGCAGCTTTCCTATCACAGTTTTTCGAATAGCGTAATATTGTGGAATCTTTTACGAGGCCTCTTACTACTCATAGAAAACTCACAGTGATTCTCAATCTATAATCGGGTACTAATTGTTATCACTAAATACTCTCTCTCTCTCTGATCACGCTGAATGATGAGTGCCCTAAGATTGGGGAAATTAACATTCCCATAACTATAATAAAAAGATATTTAGGCAGAATGACTATTTGAGAATATCATGTTGAAACCAAAGTTTCCATGTGTTGCGTCTATCTATC
>JAYRBV010013669.1:0-13132 GCA_036023255.1 Mitrocomella polydiademata
GTTTACCTACGAAAGGTCATAGAAGTTCCTATAATAAGTAAACACTTGGCGCAATTCTTTTTTCTCTATTTCAGTATCTTTGGTGTGATAACGAGTTTAATTCACTTCGTCTTTCTTAGTAGCAGGCACAAATCGTCTACTACATTATCTGTTACCTGCTACTTAGTTACTACTTTATAATATTTTGTGAAATCTTCTCGACTTGGTCGCTTTTTGTTTATTTTGTTACTAAAGCTAAAATCCTGTTCGTTGGGGAGGATTATTTGCAAGGCAAGCATGACATCTACAAGATCTCTCTTTGAGATGGGTGGAAGGCTGTGGCATATTAAAGCATGAGCCAAAATTAAAACAAACTATTTTTGAAGCATGACCAAAATTGAAGCACTCACAATTCAGGGGCTTTTTGTTTCTTCGAGTAAAAAAATAGCTCAGATTTAATACATTCTGGCTTTGCATTCTTCTTGTATATCAGGCCCGTAGCCAGGCGGGGCAAAAATTTTGAAATTTCAAGTCTCTAGATTGGCTAAAACAAGCTTCTTTCAATGAACTTTGACGTAGAAATAGTACAATAAAATTACATCGAAAATAGATTTGGTGGCTGTTTCTTGTAAATAAACTATTAATTACTAAGAATATCGCTCAGTAGTAGCTATATGTTTCGGTACCAGTGGTTTCCGAATGGTTTAAATTAATTTTGATGACATTGGCTCTAAATTCGATAGCATAGTAAATAAACTATAATCACATTAATTCTCTGACATATCAATGTCTTTGCATACATTACGAAAAAAATATACTTGGCAGAATTTTTTCAGGGGGGGGGGGGGCACCGAACACATCTTGGGGGAGCGGGCTATGGGCCTGTTGTATATCAAGTTTTGAGTTGTTTATTGGAGAACTGAGACAGGGATATGTTTAACTTTAATTGTTTGACAACTCTTTTTCTGTACATCCGGAGGTTGGTAGTAAAACAAAGTTGCCAAGTTTGGTTTGATCAATCGTTTGATCTTTCTGAGTGTTTGAAGCGAAAATGAGTAAAAGGTAACTAGTATGTGAAATCTGAATGTTATGTTATTTTTTCAATGTTGGTTTCAGCTGGAAATAAAGAGTTCTTCATTGGTACATTTGTTTTTTCTTTCAACTAATCATCAAATAAACTCCATAGTCAGAAAGTTTCGCGATCTTGTGTCCTTTTTGCAACAGTTTATTCCGCCAACTTTTTAGAAAGACGCTGTCTGTGCGTTATGGCCGATTTCGGAATATTTTTTGACTGTGGTGGATTTGAATGGAGTACTAAGATAGAGGTGTGCTAAAAGGAATACTAAAAGGCAATCATCAACCGTCGACTCGGTCCTATAATCGACACATATTTCAACAAAAAGGACAATTATGTTTAATATATCTACCAGTGTAAGGCTTAACGAATTTCTTTTACTTTTAAGGTCAACGAAAGAAAATGAAATCAGAATAAAAAATTTCCCTTAACAATGACGTCATTAAGACGTAGGGTATTCCTCTTTATCGCGTGGACAAGCATTTTTGTCTTGTTCACCATTCATTTGATACTGTCAAGGGACAATCATGGACACGATATATTTCTTACTCAAACACGGAAAAATTATGTTCCTGATGACCACAGAATATCAGAAGAAGTTGTTGTTGTTAAGATGAATTTACAAAGTAGTGAGCACCCTGCTGACGATGTTTCTAAACAGCTCCATGTCAATACATACACTACAGAAAATGAATTGAAATTGTTGAACTTCACAAGAGAAAATAATTTTTTGCACGGCGGAATACAGAAATCTACACCAAAGATTGACAGTCTAGTGCAAATAAAAGACGAAAATACAAAACTAAAAGCAAAAATTTCAAATTTATCAAAGGAACTAGACAAGCTTCTAAAGAGTAAGAAGCAGTTGCAATTATTGACCAAGCGTTTAGTAGCTCAACACAACGGCAAGGCATATTTACCTAAACTAGACCCAACCGTTCCTTGGGTATTCGCTGTCACCCCAACATTCACCCGGTACACACAAAAGGCAGACCTTGTTCGGCTTTCACAAACTCTACAACATGTAACAAACATGCATTGGATTATTGTTGAAGATTCCAAAGACAGTACGCAAGTTGTAAGGAACGTGTTGTTAGATTCCGGTCTGAGTTTTACACACTTGCATGTTAAAACACCGAGTACAATGGCGAGAAAGAAGGGTGAGAAATATAATAAGCATCACAGAGGTGTCCCACAAAGAAATCTTGCGCTAAATTGGATCCGTAAGAATATTAACGTTAATAAGACACCAGGTGTTGTGTATTTTATGGATGACGATAATACATACCATAAAGAAATCTTCGAGGAGGTATGTTAGAATTCTTTCACATCAAGTAGTAGTTTTTATGCCCGATTATTTCTCCGTTTCAATTTAGATATATGATTTTAGGGGTGGAGGGGGTTAAGTTCTACTTGTGAGATAAATTAGTTTAGATTTGTGTGGTTGATAGTATGATCATTTAGACGACATTTTTCTACTCTTCAAGCAAACCAAACCAAATCGTCAAGGCCGTAGGGTCCAGGGTTATTTTTTTCTCCTACGGGCTATAACCCGTTTTTACATAGTAACTATACTATAAGACCATGCACTTTCTCATGAATTCTGAGAAAGAATAAGCTTAGCTCTTGATCTGGTCACTCTTAGCAAGCTTTTCTCTATCACAATTACAGCTGGGGTACCCATTTAATATTCAACTCCAGATTGAGGAGAGTTTTGTTTTTCATATTTTGGTAAAATATTTATCTTTAACATTGTATGAATTTCAATGAAATCAAGTCTTGTCCAGCAATTAGTCAAACTTTCTCGTTCAGACAAATCAGACAAAAAATAGCATTCCTGTGATATTTGAATTGTAAAGTGTGGTAAGTTTCACTCCCTAGAGACAAGTTGACCATAAATAACAGAGCTTGAGAATTGGTATATATTTTTGTAATTATTTTCAAAAAAATCACAGATGAAATGAGACTTTATACAACCTATGTATTTTCCTTTTCCCATTAGCTTTCCTGTGTCTGAAGGTATTTCTTAAATATTTGTCTTACTGTTCTTTTTTACTTTTTTAGATGCGCTGGACAAATAAAGTTTCGGCATGGCCAGTCGCATTGACCGGAGCTGCGCGATTCCAGGGACCGGTTGTTACCAATGGAAAAGTAACTAGCTTTCATTCGAATTGGGCTCTGGATAGAAACTTTACAATGGATATGGCTGCCTTTGCTGTGAATCTTAGAGTTTTACTAAAAGATTTTCCTAAAGTAGAATTTGATGAGAATGCAAAGAGAGGACACTTGGAACCAACTTTTTTATCTGCAATAACAACAATGGAACAGTTGGAGCCGTTAGCAAGTAACTGTACCAAGGTATATTCATTTTTTTCTAGTCTGTTAAATCGAGAATGTCTGGCGAATGATCGGTTACCCCTACAAGCAGTACTAATTATTCATGAACACCGTGTTAACTCTACTACCCCGCCTTATTCCAAAACATTGTTCTCTACCTGTCGATATCGCAACAACCTAGGCACTAATAATTACCACTTTCATTGTTGAAGTGTAATGAATGGATAAAGATAGAGATATTCAACATGCAAACTGTCAATGTATATATATAAACGTATTGGGTTTAGGTTCTTGTGTGGCATACACGCACAGCTGTCGCTAAAGAATCAATCAAAGGAGAAAAAGCATTGATCAAAGCTGGTCGTCCGTCAAATCCTGACATTGAAACTTAAACCAAGTCACATCGGAAAGCTTTACTGGAAAAGGTCGTTATTTTTAGACCCCTGCTATTGCAGACTAATAAAAGATAATGCTGCATGTTTGCATGAAGGCCAGTTACGAATAACCATAAAAAAGTGAACTTGATTACCGCTAATGGTTTATTCAAGCTATGTCAGTTAAAGGAATTAACCCACATTTGTGCACGATGATACCTAAATATTATCAAAGGAATTATGGAGAGAGACGTTAAACATCCAAATTTATACAACTAAATATAATAAAGACAAATACTATAGTGTCAATAAACAATTTAGAGTCTTCTTATGGTACGTTGGGATCAAACTGCGCGTAGTTGTTCAAAATTTCACAAAATTGTGTATAATTAAAATCGTGTTTTCCTCCAATAACAATGTCGAATTTCTCGTACAAAACGTGGAATTCCCGCGCACTGACGAGACTACCGAGTTCCAATTCGCTCAAAACGCGGTGCAACTGTGAACGAGATACCGTACCATTATGAACGCGATCGTAATCTTCGAACAAGGGGAACAACTGAAAAGAAAAAGCATATAATCACGTGAGTATATATATCTGAAGGTCAATAACTTTGGACATTCGAAGTTAGAATTTTTTGTCTTCTCTAAAAAAAACTATCGATCGTTCACGTTTCATTTTTGCATCAAATTCAAAAATTCTGAAAAATTCACGAAATTTGTGAAAATTACCTTTCGTAATTTTTCAAAATATTTTACGGACAAAAGTTGCGCAAGTGATTTTTTTTTCAACTTCACTGCATCAATTTCCGCCATATTGCCTGAAATTAGTAAAATCACAAAATCTCCCACATAATTTTCCTTCCCTGATTGTACGCATTATCTGCTTAGACCAAACTTACCTGTATTCTTCGGATTCGAACACGGTCAGCCAATCGATGTAGAACTGCCTCTAACATTTCTTCACCTTCTGGTAGGTCTTTCATATTGTTCAAGTTGGCATCAGGTTTGAATTGAGTTGGCACTAGCGTAGGATTCTTTTCTAAACCTATAAAAAATAATTTCGTATTAACACCGCGCTGCCTTGTATTTCAGTAACAAAATTCTCTAAACTCTTTTGAGGATTTATATGGACGAGTACACTTTTCTAAATTGATAGAGAGAAGAATGAAAATGTTTATTAAAGCCCTACCTTTTTGTGTGAAACAACTTTCAACATCATCACAAAATCGATAATAATCTACATAACCTTCATGAGAGGGTGATGAATACCTAAAATATTATCAAATCAAAATGTTAAAACGTTGCAAATACATCTGTTAACTAAGCAGAAATTTCTAAATAGGAATATCGTAAATGCTTCATTTTACACCCCGGGCGTTTAATGAAAATTTGGATTTCATAGAGAGGGGCACGCGTACTTGATTAATAATAACTAACCACTCCATCACAGTGTTTATTAATAATAACTAAGCACTCCATCACAGTGTTGATTAATAATAACTAACCACTCCATCACAGTGTTGATTAATAATAACTAACCACTCCATCACAGTGTTGATTAATAATAACTAACCACTCCATCACAGTGTTTATTAATAATAACTAACCACTCCATCACAGTGTTGATTTCGGAAGCAGTTAAACCAAGCGCGCACAAATCCAACGCACGAGGGAAACTTGTTTTCAACATTCGGCCGGTCCGTAATTTATCATAATCTTTCATGAACTCGTATACACGAACAGCCTCCTTGACAACCTTTGTCTTGATTTTATTCATCACGTCTGAAATGTCCTTAGGAATCGGTTCATCGAACTGAAATAATAAGTAGAAAAACTTGTATAAAACCACAAAAAGGAATTTTCTAGTGATACCTAGTATTTAGTATTTAGTACCTAGCATTGAATACAAAATTTGGTGATTTTGAAAAACACAAGAAAGCAACTAAAAGTTGTAAACTATAAAGCATTTAAAAACTTCTTATCTAGAAGAGCCGTACCCAGTTTTCGTAACCATGGAGCATTTTGGGATATTTTTTTCCGGTAAGCATGGACAAGTAATGATTCATACCTTCTCTCTGTTGGCAAGTTTCAAATCTTTGATTCTCTCCAAATATTTGTGTTCTTGTACATCAGACGGTTGTAATTCCTCCAAAAATTTCAAGTAACGAAATCCAGTGTTGTCACTAAACTTTTCGTAAACTAAATCCAGTTCATCTGATGACCTCTCCAAACATAAATACGCCAAACATTGACGGAGTTGCGACTTTGTTACGTAACCCATATTGTGCCTTAAAATAAAAATCAGACAATACCTTAAACTTGATAAATGGGAGATTAAACTGTTTTCCATTTCACTGCACATTCCAAGAAATAAAATAATTGTTTTTATAAAATGATTTGCTACACAAAATTTTGAAGAGCTAAAACGAATGAAAGTTGTGTTTTCGGGCTTAACTCATTATTGGTTTATATGGTTAGCCTTGGGCTACTCTTTAGAATCTTTATATGATCTTACTCTTTGGAACTAGTCGATTTTTGCTTCTCTTGATGGCGAAAACACGGACTTTCAGCTTAGAATTTTAAAGCAACTAAACTCCGTGTAATGTGCACTTTGTCTTTAAAATTTATTTCCAACATTGTTCGTACGTTTTATTAAATACAGGAGTTTTTACGTACCTAAAAATGACGCTTTAAATTAAAGAATTATTAATATTTAAAGTGTTTAATCTACTTTATCCTTCTTAAAACAAATTAAATACCTATCGAAATCTTGAAAAATAGGTTTTGTGAGAATCCTTCTCTGGTTTGTCTTCAATTGCATCATCTGCATAACGTGTGCCAAATTCTCTTGCTTATCGGTAGGTGCTAAGGCCCAATTCGTCGACCCTGGTTTCGGCATATGAAACGTTTCAGCTGGAGGTAATACAGCCGTTGGCTTCTTTTCCAAACCACGTTGTGTGAACACTAAAACAACAAATTTACATACTGTATTGCTAAATCTCATTGAATTTTTAATACATTGGCCGTTCTACCTAATTTTAAAATCAATTTTTATTGTTTCCATAAACCCACTTCAACTGAAAATTAAACATGAAATTAACATTCACCTTTATCAATGTCGGCAAAGAATTCCGTCCACCAGACATTCCCTTTTCGTGTTGGATCTGCATATCGATTGATGATTGCTAGGATTTGTGTTTCTGTCAGGTGTTCTTGCCCCATCGCACTTAATCCCATCCGGAAGCGTGATGTTCCAATCGAACCGTGACGTAACGGATCAAAGTCTTGAAAGAATTCTTCAACGCGGATTCTATTTACGAGCACGTGGTGGCGGATCCGTTTTAAAAGCTCGTCCACATCCACTAAACTTATGTCTGGCAATTCATCCAAACTTTGGGCGTCTTTCATATTTTCCATTATTGTTGTATTCCATTCGCCCGTCACCGGGGCACGCCCACAGTATTCGGCGTCAATTGCTTGTACGAATGCTGGGTAGTTGATATCGCCACTTGTTGGGTACGCAAATTTATGACAGAGAATTTCCAAGTCTATTTGAGGCATGTTCAAACCAACCATATGAAGCATACGACTGAATTGAGTTTTGGTGATTCCTCTGGTGTTACCAAAACCCTATATAAAGTTGTAAAGTAGAAATTTGCGAAAGTTTGTTTTCAGCCCAATAGTGTAGTTATATCAGGGATCACCCCAGAAATAGCAATATTCCACTGGGGTCAAATATTTGGCCAATGTTGGGATATTTCTTCACTGTGGCGGATTTTACTGTGGTAACTGTGATATTTAAAGTTATTTTCAAATGCTTCGCTACTTACTTAATTTCACGACATTTGGCAGATGGCAAATTTTTGATAAGAGAACGACTACTTTATTGAATGATCCCAATTTTTTTATTTCGCGGGGATTTATTTTTGCGGACTAGCTTATTTTTTATTCTTTACGGAGATTTAATTTCGCGGATTTAACTTATCTCAGGAACAACAGCTGAGAAAAACATAAGAAAGAGGAAAGCTTGTATACTTCTAAAGTCATTTTAGAGTCATATATAGACATAAGGGCTCCTTTAATTGGCATAGTTTTTATCAATTTTGTAAAATTTAGCAATATATTTCATCGTGGTTTTAAAGGAGAAATAGTTATTTTCGAGGGGAATTATTTTCGCGGACGGGGCCGAAAAATAATTTTCGCGGGACAAATGTTCGCGGAATTCCGCGAAAATATCTCCCCGCGAAAATTTCTCCCAATAAGATTAACCATTCGCCGAAACGTTATGATTAAAATTATTGCTTTTTCACATCGAACTCAACTTTAACAAAACTCATACTGCACATCTATTCAAGCGACAGAGCAGAGCTAGATAAAAAAAAACTGTTAAAAATGTTTTAAAATCTAAATGTAATTAAGTTCCATTGAAGAAGCTCTTAGCCACCTATTAAGGTGATTTCATGGCGATAGAAGAATACCTACCCGATCAAAATCTTTGAAGTATGGGTAAAGCATGATCCTTTTTTTCCCTACTGTTTCTTTGAGTTCGTTGATAATTCTTCTTACTTGCATCTCTTCACCGTCAGTTAAATCATTTGGCACCTTGTTGGAAAAAGTGACATCAATACAAGAACCAAGCAGGAAAAATTATTTACAGAGGAATATCGGCACGTTTTAAAATCAAGCGAATTAGTATTAACTTATTATAGTAGAAGAGCATTCATTTGACAATTTACCTTAGCTAGGGCACCAGCAGGTGGTCTCATAACATCCACAGTTGGATTCTTTTCCAAGTGTGGCACATTGAAGGCTACAATGAAAAAAGTTTTTACAAACATCATCTAAACATGCAAACTAATTGAAACCACTGCAACCAGTATAAAAATACTCAAAATTGATTTACATAAAGCAAAACTAATGGAATATTTTCTTTCATTTCTCTTCCACTTTCTTCCTTGGGAAAAATCCAAACTCAATACGTTTATGTAAAAGTAAACACGTACCATTCTCCATGAGATGGCAAAATTCCTTATAACGCACTCTACCATCATCGATTTGATAGTACTGCACTAGGCTGTCAATTTCGTCACGGGATAGGTTAGCCTGTGTTCCACAACACAAGGATAATCCACAAACAAACTAAAAACAAATGAATTAGGTATGATATGAATTATATTGCTTTCATGACGTTATTTTCGTATTCAAAATATAATTTCTTGACATTCTTTAGCAAATGCAGAATTTTACCTGATTCTTAGTGATGATTCCACTTCTAAGTTTGTCATGATCCTTGAAGAATTCAGTTGTTCGAATTCCATTCTTATGCACTGCTTCACGTATTTTGTTGAAAATCAATTCAAGTGGAGAAACCTGCTAAAATAATTTTAAATAAATGTACATGAAATATTTACATAGCCTTAACCGAACCGTTCAAACAACCAACCATTATTAAAAAGAACAGACATTTTACAGATATTACAAACGGATTCTTTGATTGGTTCGAGACAGTTTTGGGTGTATGTACCCATAAAAACCTTTATGATGAAATTTGCACGAAAATTAACGCCGGCAAAATGTTGTTTTCTTTCACAATATCGTGTCGTGAAATAATCGTACTCAGGCAACCAGTACATACATTGCTATTGTGGTACTTTAATCTTTTACAATAGGAAAACACTTACCGGTTGTCCAGCATGGATACGGTTGGTGATCTCCTCTTCTGGTAGCCCATCTCCATTTTCTGATTGGGTCTGCATGATGTTCTCCATGTCTTGATGAAAGTCTAAATAATTACATAAGCCTCGCTTTGATGGGTGTGCATATTTGCGTGCAAGTAAAGCTTGATCCTTTTCGGAGATGTCTGGTGGACCAGGAAAACGCCGGTAGAACTGTAAATAACATTAAAACGTATACATTAGTTGTCATTCGTATTTATATAGTAAACATTTCAAAGTAGACAAGACTTACGATGGAAAGTTCCATAAAAGTAAAAAGGCTATCCTGCATAAATAAATTCAAACGATAAATAATGTTGACAACAATAATCGTAATAATGTATGAAAACATAAAAACATCAAAGCCAATTCAACTACAATAGTCGGATGTACAAAGTAAGTTTGTAATAGACCAGCTACTAGATGGTTACCAAATGGTAGTAGACCAGCATACAGCATGTGAACAGTAAGTACCTGACTCTCTGTGATAAGACCAATATTATGCTGGTCAAAATCACCATAACTACTTTTGATGTTGATTCCGTGGTATTTGTAATATGGGGCCATCTGATAGAGAAGCTCGCTACAACGGTGAAGTGAAGGACTACTTAAAGGTCGCGCGGTTAAAATCAGTGAAGAAGAAGTATCAAGGGCATTCGTGTTCAAACCAGAATCTGGAATTGTAGAAAATAACAAGAAAAGTTGAATTACACAGCGAATTAATCCATGTATGTATGTATGTATGTATGTATGTATGTATCCACCATAATGTAAAATAGGGTTAAAATATAGCTGAGTTTATTTAGGCAGGTAAAGTTAGTTAGCTCTAATGATCATGAAATTAACTAGCTTTTTTAAACATTTACAAACTCAAAATGAGAAATTAACTACATACATTTTCATCTTTTATTTTGTTTTAAACTTATAAGTAAGTTTCTTCTCTAGGTAAGGATCTGAAAATCTGAAAGAGGTTTTATGAGATTGCCAGACCTGCTATAAGATCACCGATGCGTACAAAGCACATTTTCTTTAAATATTACTTACCAACATCAACAGCTTTGCAGAAATCTCGATAGTTTACCATTCCAGGATGTCGAGGATCAGCACCGTATGTCCTTACCAAAATCAAATCTTCAGTAAGATCAAGGATCACTCCATAATGTTGGTCAAGACATCTATCGAATTGCGCCTCTGCAAGAATCAGTACAAAGAAAAAAGCATATACAATACATCCGCTAAACATTTGAAACCCACAAAGAGATGCATAAATGCTTTTAAAAGCAACAATAGAGATCTAAAAAATTGATGCGATTAAATTTTACAACACTTTGAGAAGCATATCCTAAGGGTATTTTCAGAACATTAACTTTCCACATTGTTGCATTAGAAGATGCACTGTACATTTATTCGAATACAACAGATTATATTGTATAAGCAAATTATACATTTTAGTCAACTCACTTGTAATTAATCCAGTTCTTAGCCTGTCAAAATCTTTAAAATATTCATCTGTACGAGCTTTACGTGCTGAAATTGCTTTTGAAATTTTATTTTGAACACTTCCTAGAGTTTCATGTTTGCTATATTCCTAAAAAGTGGTTAAAAAATGTCTCAAAGGGTAAAATAAAAAAGTGCAATGTTTTCATAAGTACAGAGTGTCTGGGAAAAACCGGCTCAAATTTTAATAACAAAAAAAATCACTTAAATTTATGTTAAGAAAAAAAAAAACGATCAAATTTTACAGACACTCTGTAGTTCAGTTTGTTATGAATACAATGACTAATTCTAAAAGTTGAATTTTTTTAAAACAATTGGGGAAAATAAAAAGTACATATTAGATTTATCCAACATTTTTAAGCGATAACATTTTAAAATAAAAATTAATATATATACAGTATACTTATGAGCATGATACTTTTAGCTTTTTAAAACTGTTGTGAACAAATTTTAAAATTTTGGTTATATATATTTTTTCTGAACACACTGTTGAACCTTTTTAAAGATCAGATCATTTACTTACATTATTTGAATAACTTGAGTTGTCAGCAAATGTGACTCCCATTTGGTTCTCTTTCTATTGTTTAGTAAAATGGTTTTCATGTAGGGTATCTTAAAAAAAAAAAGAAGAAGAAGTATCTTTAAAAAAATAATCTTTTAAAGGGCAGTTTCTGCTTATCAAGCCTCGATTTAAAAAATAAGAAGAGCCTAATAAAAGCCTAATTCACTTGATATCTTTTCCCAGACCTATTTTTTACACTAGACCATTACATACAGTATACCTGCCCTACCTTTCTCATCGCCATTCAAAATAGAGATAGGACCGGTTAGAGTAGCGTTGCAACAATTGAATTGGCTTCTGATTTTATTTATTTTTTATTATTATTATCGAATATTTACCCAGGATAGCCTCTCAATACTAAGTAGGTATACTATAGGTAGTAACTAAGTAGACTGTTATCATGAGGTTCCTGCCTGCTACAACGGTGTTTCGTTCTGTGATTAGCTCTGTTCATTTACAAGTGATTTTAAAAAACAGTACAGTAGTGTAGGGACATTGTCAGACATCAAATTCAGTTTGCAGGGACGCCACAGGAGGCCAAGTTAGAAAACTCCAATGCGTAAGAAAATTGCGAAGATATTTTTTTTTAATTTGGTTGTGCGGGCGAAATAAGTGTGATAAACTTTTTTACGCCAAATTCATATTTTCAAATGCTTCTTTCCAATGCAATGGTTTCACTTCACTCTGGCGTTTGAAGTTTGCACCACGCTTTGCTTATTACAGTACCGCGATTAGATGTTTAGACTGTTTTTTGACTGACTGATTAGACTGTTTTTTAATCAATTCATCAGTTTGCCTCGATAATTTTATCAACAACCAAAAAAAAAAAAAATGGTTGACAACAGTTGTTTCAGAGCAGCTGGAAAAAACTTTGCCATTAAACGAGATTTCCTCAATTTATATGGATACTTTTTTCATGTTCAGCCCCAGATAATTGACATAAAGTTCACCTCCCCCTAACAGAGTGAGGTCCCCTTAAAATTCTACATTTTACATTTTACCCCTGCACTGCCCCCAGGCCAGGTTCAAATGGGAAATGGGTTCAATTTGGTGTTATAATATATATAGCACCCCCTCCCCAACTGTTAAAAAAAAGGGGGGGGGTCGAACCTATCTCATAAGGAGATTACAGTTTACATACATTTGTTTGTTTGTCCCCTAAATCCAAGATTAAAGCGTCATAAGATCTAAGGTCTTTTGGGCATTTGATACACCGTTTTCACGTCTCAAAAACAATAGAAATTGGCTCACCCTCCATTGGAGTGTTAAAAAAAAAACGATAGGTAACAAATAAATATCTTGTAGGAGTTTTGAGTAAAAGAGAAGAAAAAACAATACTTATTTTTATAACTTAGGATATACTGTATATTTTTCAATTAAATTTTCATGAGATGTCTGGACATATAACTGCTAAAGTATAGTAGAATTTTTAGGTATTTAGAATAAAATACTGTATGTCCGGGCGTAGGGCCAGCAACAAACAACTTTTGTCAAATATAAACCTTTTTGGTACAACATTTGGCCAATGAATAACACATTACAACGGCATGAAAACGGCATTTGTTTTTTGAGAGATATTACATGTTTAAAA
>JAYRBV010013680.1:0-13129 GCA_036023255.1 Mitrocomella polydiademata
TCATGAAGGCAAATAAATAAGGCAGCATTTTGAAAATAGGCAGTTACAACCGTGTTCGCGCCATTTGGCTCTTGTTTTTATATATAAAGGGTATAAATTGAAGAAATCTACTCTTAAGAACACACGTTATATTAATACTTGCTTTTTGAAAAAGAGCCAATTCTTTTTTACTCCTACAAAACAGGATGGTGTTTAGATGTCGTACCAAAATTGGATGGCATATGAAGAATGATATTTGGATTTAATTTCTTTTGTAGGTTCAAAATTCTTAATTTAACAAAAACAAATTTTAATTACATCAATGAAAGAAAATATTTTGAACTTTTGAATTAAAAGAACAATTTCAGCACAATAATAAATATTAACCAAGTGAAAGACCTCTCTTGTAGACCAAATTGGTGCCAAAAAAGGGACAAGTTGTGTTATACACATCAAAAGAAGCGTAATTTTAGGGGGAATTCGATGTTAGCCTTTATAAATCGGTCGATTTTCAGGAGTAAACGCTCTGCTACGCAGATAATTTACTCTCCTATAAGGGGGACCACAAAAACTGGAAAAACTGAAAGTGTTCAAATTTATAAGCAGTTTGAACCAATGAATTGCTCTAGAAGAGTAGAGGAGAAAAATGGTATTGTTTGTCATGTTTTGACTAATAGTTCCCAATTTATAACGGCTCAAAGGTAAGAAAATCAATCATTTGAACATATATAGTAGAATAAATCATATTGGTTACATTTTACAAAAAGTTAAATTAATCTGGCATGGTTGTTAAAATTATTGCATGTTGGAGACAGCCAAAACTTTATGATATCTTTGTGATACATTTTCAAACCCTATAGAAACTTCAGCTGAAAGTCGACAATATTCTTTTTTGTCTAGGATGTCGGCACCCCCGTCATAATTTTCATCCATCTTCTTCTTCTCCAGAGCAGCTTCATGGCGGCGCAGCTTTTCCATCTTTGCTGAGAGGCTCAACATATTTTCTCTGTTCTGGACAGTTTGTTGCGATCTTTTTGTGTTTCTTTCCTAAAAGTGTTGAAAATGCATATACCTATATAATAAGTAAGTAAACATGCAAGGAATGAATGTGAACTTTATCAATCTTAACTTTCTAAATAATAATGCACTATTATAGAGACCGCACACTTTTTGCACTTTTCATACCAAAAATATTAGTAAATATACTAGTCGTAGCTGCTTACACAAAAAAGTGGGAAACCAAACATTTTTAAAGGAAAAATTAAAACCAACTTCATAAGAGATGTATATGTTGTCAGAAACAATAATTTTTTTACCGTCAAATTTTTGGTTCCAAGCAACTTTGCCTAAAATCTCACTAAAATAGCCATAAAAACTGAAATAAATAATATTTTCAAATTCGGTAAAAATATTGTTCATCCTGACAATTATGCATCTTTTGAAAAAGGTTTCATAATGTCCTTCTCATTTCCAATTTTTTTTACAAGCAGCTACCTGACTATACCTCTCTCCTCTTGTTCGCGGAATCAAGTTTTTTCTGGATTTCATCTGCTGTTAGCTTCTCTTTTTGTCTTCTTTCAGGCATTTTTGGCATTTTCTTTGACTTGTTGAGAGTATTGCCTTCTTCCTGCCCATCAAAAACAAAGAAGAAAGACTTTTTATCCGTCTTCTCCTCGTCCTTGCTTTTTTGTTGCTGATTTTGTTCTGATGTCAACATTTTGAGCCTTCTCTGCAATTTGCTACTTGCTTATTATATCTTTGTCATATGTATATTGTGTTTACTGACAGCGTAAGCAATATTTTGATAAGCAAAAAAATACGAAATGTAAGTGATATTTGAGCAGAAGAAAAAAAATTGCAAACGAGCGCAATTTTTGCTTTGTTTTGATTTTAATGCGCCATTTTTGGTGGAGGTCATGTTTTCTAAGAACACTCTGTCCTAAAGCGTCCGTAAACGTTTATCACTGACTGGTTTATCTCCTTGTCAGCTTCATGCTTTATGGTTGAGTTTGCTACATTTTGGTGTGGTTTGTTCAATCCGTAGAGAAAGACACAAGGAATGGTTGAACGTAAACCAAACACTGATCAAGAAATCGACTACTTCAGAGATACTCCAATAAGATATCTAGGTTAGTTATCTAGTTTTACTTATAGTAAGTTTTCTAAAAACGTGTATTATAATAATATCCGCATCCACCATAAAGGCGGCAACCAATTGAAAGTATGGTTCGTGTCGTCCGACTGACCCTTCAAAAATGAAAAAAAATGCACCATTTACAGTCTACAGTCTACTACGGCTAAATCCTATAAAGTCTCCTAGTTATTTTGCTTGGACACAGTGGCTAGCCTCACTTTCTAAGAGTTTTGCTCGTAAATAAGGGTCAGGGGTAGGGTCAGAGTTAGAAACCTTTTTATTTATTTTTATTTTTGCAAAAATAACTGGGAGACTTTATAGGATTTAGTTGGAGGTGTTTCCGTGCACGCTACTATGCCTCTTTTAGGTCTACTAGGTGCTTTTTTAAAATGAACGGTTTAATGAAATGTTTTTTTCTGACCCCGACAGAGCTTATTAATAAGACCCCCCCCCCCTAGTTTAATAATTTTAGACAATTGATGTGCTTATGTTCTCAATTTGTATGCACAAAAAAGGGATTTTTCCTGTGTTTTCTGCAAAGCAAGCAAGAAAAATTAACACTTTATGCCTTAGTATTCTTTATTATCTTCCAAATTCCCTATTTTTTCAATTTTTCCACTATTCCGACCCCCTCCCCTACTATTGAGACCCCCCTGTTTATTAAGAGTAACATGAATTTTTTTCTTCACTGTGTAGGATATGCGAATGAAGTTGGTGAAGCATTTCGTCAACTTGTCTCAAATCGTGTTGTCAAATTGAGTTATGCTGTTGCTTCATTGTACTGCTTGTCAGATGCTTCAAGCAAAGGTTACCTAGTCAAAAAAGTAAGTATTATGCAGGCTTTTCAATACGGATATCCATCTAGTTCTTTGCAAGACAATGTCTATTTTATGCACCATTGTGTAGCTACACCCTCTTATGCACTATAATTATTGTCAGTTATTATTGTAAAAATTGTGAATGTTAGATAAAATATTTATTTGTGAAAAGCTTCAGTAAAAAAATTATAGAAATTATAGAAATGGTGTAAGGAGACCATTCAATAATAAAAACTAAGCAGGGGGTGGCCACCTAATCTTTTACTTGCCATGCAATCATATAAATACGGCAAACCGACTTCGTATCGCTCAGCTTCCTCATCAAAAACAATTTCATTTTCGAATTTTTCTAAGGCGGTGTTGAAATCTCACTGCGCCTGTAGTTCACTTCACCTCTCATGTAAACGTTTAGTTAGTATAGTGTATCTTAAATAAAATTTCTAAACAATAATATCGAGAGATAAAGAAAAGGCGTGTTACGTTTTCTTCTTCTTAAATCTTGTTCCTCTTCACAAGGATACAGAGTTGCACCATGAGAACGGTCATTTGTACGCAAACCGAAAGGCTGCTGAAATGTTCATTGAAGCAGCAATATGGCAAGGACTGGCCTCTGTTATAATCCCTGGCTTCACAATCAATCGAATTTGTTGGGTATCGGGTATCTTTCTGAAGAGAATTGCATCTCCAATGATCTCATCCATTCACCAGAAATACTTGGTAACTTCAATAGGACTAGCATCGATCCCAGTTATCATAAAGCCAATCGATCGGTGGGTATTCTATCCGGAAGGCATTATTCTTTGTCATTTTCGCGAATTTTACAAGTACTCGCAAAATATTTCACAGGCCAAAATGACCCTAAAATCGGAGTATATTTAGTGTAAAACCGTCTTTACTAAATTACTTCTAAGTGCTAAGAAATCTTCGCGAGAACTAATCCCCTTAGGTATTCTAAACGTAAAGGGTGGGTCTGAACAAAATAATATATTTTTTTCACTTTTCACTTCACATTTTGCTCTCAATTTGTGTGTGTCAAGTTTGTTGACATACTTGCCGCAAAAGCAAATCATCCTAAATTAAAACGACGGTAATTTCTTAACGTTTTCCGAACGCCTTTTTATAGGTTTTTTTCTCTCAGTATTTCAACTTGTGAAAGTTTCTCCATTAAGTTTTAACTTCGCAAAAGTTTCTAAAGTGAATAAACATTCGAATTGCTTTTATATTTAAAGTCTTGTTGATGTGGTGATGGAAGAAGGTGTTGAGTTGACAACAAAACTTGGTATCAAACACAAAATCGCACATGTGGAAGATGAGGAATTCCACGTGACCCTAGAAAAAGAATCGCATCACAAGCATCCCCAATCTTGATAGCTTCCTAAAATATATTTGTTGAATAGTCCCTTTCCCAAAATACCTTTTTGTATGAGGACTCCTAAAATCTCTTTTCTCCATGTGATAGAATCTCTTAGGAGTAACAAATTTTATCAATGCTGGCCGCGCTATGATTTTAAAAATGGGTGGGTTCGAGGTATTTTTTTCTGTTCTTTTTTAAAATAATTAATCTTCTTTGGTTTACTCCTGTCAGGCGTAACAAATTTCATCAATGCGTAATAAAAGACATTTGACCTCGTGCAAATGGTTCTTGAAACCCAAGATTGATCTTAGGCCGATCATAAAAATATGTTGGTTTGCCGTCATCTTAGGCCGAGGTTTTTGAGTTGGAAAATATTTTTTTTGACGGCAAACCAACATATTTTCAAGGATTGCCTTAGGAATATTTTGTAAAGGTATTTCAAGAAAGGTCTATTGGACGTTGATAAAATATACCAAATACCATATATGGACCAGTTTACTAGACTTCTAATTTTAAAGAAGCCTACTTAGTAAAAGTTCCTTTGGGAATTGAAGTATCTTTATGCGCCAATTCTTTAAAAAAAACAAATTTTAGATTTTAGGGACGCTCTGTACATCATTTTGAATTGATTGGTTTATAAATCATCTAACGCGAGTGCTCTCTATAATCTTAAATCAGTCTCCAATTTGAATTTCATGGATGATTCCTATTGGTTTTTGGGAATAGTTTTAAAGTATATATTTTAATTGTCTTTTAATTATACATAAGCAAAGCTATGTACATATTTAGCATATTACATATAAGATAATATTTTTCATAATATATGTTTATATTTCTGTTCTGTAGATTGCGTTTAAATTTGTTTATGAAATAAATTTGTCGAATCTGAATCGCATTTTATGTCGGATTTTTGTCAGACAACGACAAATGTTAGATACCATTTAAACATTTTTTTACCTTTTTAGGGGTACTAATTGATCTCCTGGTGCCTGACCTAGAAAGAAAAGATGGGATTTTGTTTAAGCACAACTGAGTAATCACTTTTTTCCCAGATGCTAATTAGGTTGGGTTTTGATCCATAAAGGTGGATTTACTTTAAGGAAAAAAATTCGTGGCGCTAACAAAGTTTCCTCCCGCAAGACCTTTCCCGAAATACCGTTTATACATAGATTCCTTATACAGACTTTTACATGTTAAAATTATATTATTTTCCCTGACCTGGAGAGTTAGCTGAAAATATTATATAAACTTACATAGCTGCGATCATATTGGTGGTAAATTAATAGAAAAATCTTTACATTAAATTTAAATGATCTTTCATCAGACTGAAGTTGCGTCAGTAGACTGTGTGTGGTTTGGAAGGGATTGGTTCAGATTATGTACTCAGAAATGTTGTTCTAATTTCCCAGGAAATTTGCCCCGTACTATTTCCTGTGCTCCTGTTCCACCATGGTTGGCTCTGAGTGAGAAAATCTTTGGTTTTTGACTCTCTGGATTTCTGGAAAATGCACACTTTCGAACGTATGAAAGAAAATTAAAAAATCTGATACGATTGTTCGATTCAGATTGGATTTCAAGTGGTCTTCACTTTTAGCGTGAGATCTTAGAGAATTGATTCCCATGTTTGAAAGTCAGGAGTGTTTTTACATGATTATAGCATTAGGTCTTTTTTAGGCAAACAGAAAAATGCAGTCATATTTTTTCCATAAATACGTCATAAATACGATGATCGAGAGTAATTTCTTACTGTACTGTAGTTTTGCAAAGATAAACTATTTTACAATAACACACTTTTAAGAGAATTTAAGTTAAGGTTGGATAAACTATGCTGTAGCACAATTATTTTTTTCCCTGACTGCCTTGTCAGTTATATTACTTTTCAGACGCTATGAATCCTGTTATAATCTCGTTTTCATGCAATATTTGCACGTGCTTCTATATCCTCTCATGAGTGTTTGAACTTTTGTTACTCCCATGAGACTCAAGTACTACGAGGCAAATCATGGGAATTTGCATATAAACTGTATATTTCGGGAAAGGTCTATTATTGCTTTTACATTTCAACTCCTTAGGTAAAAGTTTTCATGCTATAAATTCACAATTGAAAATTGAAACCAATTCTAGTTTCTTATAAGATGGCTAAATATTCCAAAAACCTGTTTGGAGAGGGACGTATCGAAGAAAAGAAACAGTATGCAAGTAGTCCGCGTAAAAAATCCACAGTCAAAGTCTTATAAATCCAGATTAAGTTTTAGTCAATATTTTAAAGTTCGAGTGGAAAAAATTCGAATATATGAGCCTCTAGATTTCTACAAAATGATTTCAAATATATCAGAAAAGTGAACTTGGCTATCCTAAATAAATTTCGAGGAGTTTTCCCTTTTCCAAAGAAATTTTAGGACTTTCCAGGACTAGTGGCCACCCTGGTCTTTTACACCTTGATCGAGGTATTAGCTTGTAAAAGTCCTCCTCCCCCCTCCCGTTTATTTATAGGGACCTAAGAGTAACAGAGTTCTATTGGATTGTGTGCTGTATGCGATATATTACTCATAAAAATACTGTACAATGCATTTACATAATAAATACTTTAGAAAAGATAACTCAGAGCAATCTTCAAAAAAATTCAACCCCAAGTTGTCCGAGAACGACTCTTTCACTGTTTATTTTTTGGGTCAAATAAATTTGCAAACCTTGATAATATAAGTCAAATCTTTGGTTGTCACCCTTATACTGACTTTCCTTTTAAGTTTATAAAATAACAATGTAAATAAATAAACTTTTAAAAAGTGTGAATACAATATTGTGCCTGCCTTCTTCACATGCCATATTTTCCGTCATGGTCATATTGAGAAATTTTACTGGAATGAAATTTCGCGGCTTTGGAAAAAAAACGGAAGTCATAAAATTTGTAAAGTGTTAATTATTTTATCGTAAACATATTCAACTCTTTTAAGACCTGCGATTGATAGACTTGACTAGGAACAATGCACATTTCATACTTGTTGGTTGTCATACTTAGAGTTGTTGGTAGTTTAAAATAAGTGACAGGAAATAAAATGTATTTTTTTGTTCAAACGTGGTGTATCGTTAAAAAAACTATATATAATAAAGTTGGGATATAACTGTCCTTAAAAAAACAATGGTGCGTTTAAAAAGAGAAATAAAAATTGTAAATATAAAATAAATTCGTAGTTAGACAGTATTTTAAAAATGTAGAATAAAAATGCAAGCAAATGAAGAATAAAAGAAAAAAAAATCCCAGAAAAAAATTACCAGTTTCAGAACAGTTTTTCTGGGACACACACATATAAAAATTTAGCATATGTTTGATCACACTGCAAATAAAAAAAATGAAATATGATAAAAATGATTAAAATACATAACAAAATATATGAAAATAAAAACTTAAAATATCCTATTATAAAAGACTTGTTGTTCAACATACGAGTGTGTATCAGAAAATTTGGAATCATTTTATCTAGGCCATAAAGTATACGGTAATAGCGAAATATAGCCAAAACCGAACCGATCTGTGTTTGATCCAAAGACATCTTTAATTACTTAAAGAAGTCTGTTTGTTTGTACATTAAAAGGCTGAGATTAAGAAATTTTGTAGATCAATCAAAGTTTTTCAACCAAGAATACACCAAGATAAAAATGACTAGACTAATAATATAGCAAAAACCAGTATCACTATTTTAAATAATAAGTTTAAAAGAACACTGTTGAGAAATCTTTAAAACGCAAATAAACCAAAATCATCAAAATATCATGTTTGGATCTGCGTGAGGGAAAGGAGAGATCTCAACAACTGCAATAATCCATTCCATTTCAAAACTCTTGCTAGGCAGCGGTTGGGGCGGCGGCGGCGTTAACCCAGGGTTGGCGGTTGGTGATGGTTCACTAACCTCTTCATCCATTGGCAATACTTTAGGTGTATTTTCAAACCTGAAAAAAATGACAAATTAAATTAAAAAGGATCACGCGCGAAGGAACTTTTTACCTGGGGAATGGTTGTAGGTTTCCCTGTTGATGTCCTTTTCTCTTGGTTATTTTGCAAGGGGATTTGAGGATTGTTTCCTGTGCTACAGAGTGTGTTAAAAAATCTAGAACAATATTGTGTAAAAAAGGATACAGTTCCGCGTCTGTTTATTTATAACTTTCATGACCACGTAATTCCACGAATAATTCGCGGAAGTTATTTTTGCGGGCAAAATCAAATCGAAAATTGATCCACGCTAGATATTTCCGAAGTAACGAAAAACCGCGAAGTTAAATCAGCTCGAACATAATTTTCAAGACAGAATCAACGCAAAAGAAACCATTTACCGTTGGAGAAAAAAAAGAAGAAATATTATGTTTTTAAAACTGCACTGCAAACAACAGAATTTAAATGGGGGACCCTGAATAATAGAACATCGTCATCATGCAATTTCAAAAACGTATCATTTACCTCAACCCTCTGAGCATGTACACAATCATACTGGAGATAACTATCAGAAGCCATGAACTATCAGTGACTTCTCCTAAAATAAAAATACACATTAAGTTAATAGTATTTCTCATAAGCATTTCTTCCTGTTTTTCTTCATGATGTTTTTTTTAAAACAAAAAAAATACACCTTCAAATCTTTTAAAATAGTTATATCATAAGCAACTCTGAAAGGTTTCATGTTGAGTAATTTTGCAGTTTTGGTGTTTCTTTAGAGCCATTGTCTGTAAGAGTGGGGCAGATTGAAATAGTACGAGGTTTAGATTATTCTGATTCTTAGATATGTTGATGCGTGTAGACCGTGAAAGAAAACAATTCCCCCCAAAAAAAACAAAAACAAAAAACAAACATTTTTTAACATTAAAAAAACCTGGCCAATGTATATAATATGGAAACGAAAACTTTCCCGGACAACACATTATTAACTCACCTCTATACGGCCTGTTTCGAAATGCTCGAGTCAATATTCTTCGTACGAGAGTCAGAGATATGTTTGGTTTTGAGCGTTCAATCTCATTGTAACCAACTAAATCCATGCTCTTGGTAGGCGCATTCGGGTTGACAGATTGAAGTCTCAAGACTTGGACGAACCAACTATACCAAACGACATCGATTTGTTTATTATGTGTAGAAACGATTTCAGTGAGGTTGCCACATGATCCATCAGTCACTGATGAAGAAAAGCGAGGATTGGGCGATTTTAATCTCATTAACAATATAAACCTGCGAAACCAACGCTCATAAAAACGATCAGTATTTGGATCAATTGTTATAAGTTGAGATGGCTGTAGCAGTGGGCAGGTATCTGTTTGCAGTATGGTTGCAAACCAATAACACCAAGACGAAAAATCTTTGAACACGGGTATTGGACGCTCCTTCCGTTTATTAATTGCCACCGAGTTGATTTTCTTACTGCATTTCTGTTTCGAAAGCATCGGTACAAGTCTCCACCAGTTTAATCCCGATTTCGAAACGTTTGTTCCAATCACAGTCTCGTCAATATGGGCTGACATATTGCTTATGGTTGGTGTTTCAGTCTTAGCGAACACAATGTTGTACATAGAGGTAATCCAGCCGTCCTTCTTTTCACCAGTGCTGGGTAAATCAGTAAGATTTGCAGGTTTCTTTGATCGCGTTTTTGCTTTTTGAACAATAGGGCATTTTCCGTGCGACAGCAAGACGAATTGTTGCCACCAGTATCCAGCCTCTTTAAAAACTGGAACTGACACATTCGCAACCATTGGATTCTTTTGCATGACAAGAACTGGCGGCGTAACACTAGTAGATGAATCAGTGAAAGTCGAATTTTTCTCTGGGGTAGTGTTCTTGTTCCTCACTATGCGACTTTTAACCAGAGCTGCTAAATTGTTTGTGTTTATGAGAGGCTCTTTATTGGCAAGTTTCTTAGGAAAACAAAAGAGTTTCAGATGCAGTGTGAACCTTTTGAACCACTGCTCATACTGTGTATGATTGTCAACTTGTGCTTGTTCAGCTGAAGGAAAAATGATATTGTACATTGACATAATCCATGCAGGATTCTCTGTCATAACATGAAACTGGTGGCTGTTATTCATGTTGGTGAAGTTTGATGACGTTGTGTTTGGCAATGTTTTGGTAACACTATTCTTTTGATTTGAAGGCTTATTTCTATGGATGATCAATCTAACATGTTTGCGACCTGCCCTTTCGAATTTTCTTAATTGGCAAATATTTCCCTTCAAATTTCTCTGCGTTGTTGGTCCCAGAACAATCAACAAAAATTGCTCTAATGAAGACAACTCGTTTGGTATATTGGAGAATACTAGGTCATGCCTACTGCACTGCAGGCAAACTTCCGATCTTTTGAATATGTTCTTGAACAGGCCTCTCAGTCTCTGCCATATTTGATTTGAAAAGCCGAAGAGGGAGTATGACGGTGTTTGCTTCAGCTTCCAACTATGTTTGGGAATGTTTTTACTTTCTGAATCTCTTATAAATATTCTTCTTTTAAGAACTGTTTGAGCCGGGTTCAAACAAGTCCTTCTTAAGGAAACTATGTGATTTGAGTAATTATCATAATAGAAGTTCAGCAAGAATAAAAAGCGATCGAGTAAGAGTTTCCGAGGGCCCGAGATATTTTGATGGAACGTAAGTTTGGTGACACGCTTGCATTCAATACAGCCATTTCGCATGACATTTTGAGTGGAGCTTATGTTTGGTAGCTGCAGACCTGGATTGAAAATAAAATATGACAGATTCAGACAGTGGTACATCAATGAAAAAGATTATTACAGTATAAAAACTCCAGGGTTGAACCCAGGGTTTTTTGATAGCGTTTAACTGCTAATTGGCGCCCAAAAAATCAAGAACACGTTTAAAAAAAACTGTTTTTTTACTGATAAATTAAAAGCACATATTATTACCATATATATATATTATATTAAATACCATATCAGCGAAGTGTTTTGAGCTTTTCGCGAATCACTTTTATCAAGAATGATTAAAAATCGCGAATCAAATTAAGAACTTCTTTTCTTAGAAAAATTGTGATCAATACAAGATTCCATAGAAAGGCTCTTTAGTCTGATTCGGCAGACCTTAATAAAATAACATTTGTATAAGACATAATAGACTAGGCTCTTTTACGAAGGAAAACATAGCATTTTCCAGCAATCTAGAGTGTTCAAAAACCAAAAAGATTTCTGGCCCCGAAGGCCCAACCATAGTGGGCCTTTACGTGTTACAAACGCAAGTAAACAGTAAATTTTCGCGAATCGTTTTTCAAAAATTAAATGGAACGCTGCATATTTGGTGGATAAATTCACTCAAATTCACTCACTTACAAACGGAGGTTTGAAATTCCCTTAAAGACTAAAGTAAACTTCGTGAAAAATCCTGAAAAAAGCCTGATTTGCGAAAATTTGTCCTCGCGAAAAAACCCCTGAAGATCTTACCAATAATGTCACCAGCAGAACCATTATACACAACAAGGAAGTATGCAACACAACTGACCAGGACAATACGCATAATTTACCATTGTTTGAAAAAATTTACTATGAACATAAAATCTAAAAATATAAGAGAAATGTTAATTGTAATTGCTTTAAACTAAAAATCTAACACAATTAGGGTGAGCCAAATAAGGTGTCTTCATACCATTTGTGCAATATATGTACACCAATGGTAAAGGAATGCAACCACTTTGGTTAAATTGCCGAAATCAAAACTGCATTTATAGAATTGGCAGTGGTTAGCAATTTTCCACACCGAAAGCCTCGCGGCGGGGTTGAACTTCGAACCTTTTCATTCTATGCTCAGCGAACACGGATCCACAAATGATCACACATGCCACATGGTTAATTTTTCATAGTTCCCTGTTTTGGAAAACCTCATTCCCAAATAAAACATAATAATAATAAAACAGCCTAAAGGCAGCAAGTCAGCGATAAATCAAAGAAAATAGGCTAACACAACAAGTATGTTAATGTATATATTGTCATTTGTTAACAAAAAACAATCAAATTTCAATATGCTAAATGTACAGTAGCTGAGATTTAATTAACATGCTGTTGGTAAACCCTTGGGTATTAAAAAGAAAAACACTATTGTTACATCATCAAAAAATGTTCATTTCCCTTGATAACTTGAACGATATAAAAGACAATTTAATAACATAAAAAATAGTATTACAAAAAAAAACACGTTACAGTTTTTTTTACAGTAACGTGTGTTAAAATCTTGCCAAGACGCGAATGCGTTGTATTCGATTGTGTGCAGGCTAAATGTTATGCGGTTTAGCCTGACTAAAGTCGCTGACTAATAAATAAAACATAATTATGCCGTACGTGTAGGACAGAAACAAAGACGGAGCTCTCCATACTATATATACTATATATTGCAACAAAAAAATAAAAGTAAAATGTTGCATTTATAAAACACGTAGATAGACAATGTCCAGTAGTTTAACGTTAACAACTATAATATATATACAGTAAAACACTAGAAAAACTGTATATAACAAAAGGTTTGAATAACTTTCAAATAAGTCTAGATCTATATCATGATAAACCTGACAATAAAACCACCTCACAAAATGAAAAGCTCAAGTAATAGTTTTTTTACCTTATATCAAATATTTATTACTTTTGAATAAAAAATCAAATACAGCTTTTATCAATAATGCCTTTCCTCGATATTGTTCTAAAGTACATAAATTCATAAAAGTCTTTAAATAAAAGATGAGATTTTATATGAGTTTGCTGTAGAATCAGCTTTACTATCAGATCATTTTCTCTACTGTATACAGAGTGTCTGTAAGAAACCGGCTCAAATTTTAATAACATAAAAAATCACTTAATTTATATTGAGAAAAA
>JAYRBV010013691.1:0-23838 GCA_036023255.1 Mitrocomella polydiademata
GGATTTGTTGATTTTTTGTTCCGTTGGACAACCTCGTTCCCAGTATGCCCAGTATTAAAACTTGGAATTTTGCACCGAGTTTGATGTCATCTTCGCTTCCGGGTATCATGAAATGTTTGCGGTCTGGTTAATTTTTGTATGTACAATGGAGCCAATTCCATATATAGCAACAAGAGAGGGGAAAACGAAACCTTGGCACATTGTGAGAATAAAGGACAGGTAATTTTCCAAATTATTTTCTTTTCATAATCTTGTAACTATTCCTCGGATTTCATCCTTTCGTCAGCTTTGGTTTCACCAATCGCGCGTATAAGGGCTTAAAAAAAGTTGAACTGGAAAACAACAAAAAAACTTTTAGCATTATAAAGATCCGGGGTGGGCAGGGGTTGGGGATCGGAGGATATTTCACTACGCATAGACTTTATTAGAGCCCAGTGAAAATTATCGAGTTGCTTATTCTGAACCTTCGTGAATACCACGCTGATGAATATTACAGGTTTTTAGTCTGGAATTCCAATAATAGTCACGTCATTTTTGGCGTCATAAAAACTAAATCGCTTTGACAGGATATTATATCATTACGCTTGTCAGAGTATATGGCTCCTCTTTCTTGCCCTGTCTTTTCTTTGGCTCATTCGAAAAGCATCACCCTAGAGTTTGACCTCTTGCCTCTAATAGCACGCCCACATATATATGGCGAGGGTGGGGAAAGCTAACGAGGTGATACTTGTTCTTGGGCTTTAATTATTTATTTATTTATTGAATATTTATTTACAACAGGATTACAATTTCGGTTATAAAAAACTGCTGTTAATATTGGTCCTGTTACCAAAAATTTCTAAAATTTATACATATAATACCATATTTTTGAAAAGAGAGAATAAAGAATGAATATATATATAAACAAATACAATACACACACAAACATTAAACGAAAGAACCGGTCTGGTTATAGTGGTGCCTCTCCACTCACAAACATTTAGGACAAAACAGTAGACAATATTTCAGAGCAAAGCTATAATTTAGTCATAACAAAGTAACCCAATCCGACAACTTGTCTCTCTTTGGGGGCGTTGTTTGCTAAATTCTGGTGGCTATAATTTATATGTTAAACCTTGCAATGAGTGGTATGTCTCGTGTGTCAGTGTTAATTGACTTGGCGCTCGCCTTCGGTTTGAAGAGTTTTCAAGGCAAATAATCATCAAGTTAGATGGTGAATGTGAAAAAAGGATTTGATAAATGTAAGAGACGATGAAGACAGGAGGGAGATGGACTTGACCAACTAATGAAATTAGATTATCCTGGTGTATCCAATTTCCATAATACTTTACGGTTTGAATAAGTTGAAAAGAGCACGCCGTCAATGGTTGCCATGGGTGACAATAGTCATTTGATGTTGGTAATTGGATTTGTGATCGAGAAAAAGAAATCTTTGTATATAAGTTTCCTTAGTCAATGGTTTCGTTTTGCAGGACAAAAGACTTGGTTTTTAAGTAATGAAAGGTCATGTTCATGATATGTTATTTATAAAGAGATTTATTATAATGTGATATGATATTTACACTTTTAATAGTCGGCGGTAATATTGTAAAGGTTCTTAACAAAACTGGTAACCGTCTAGGAACGTGGGTCACTCGCCAGAGCAGAGAAAGGTGTCTCTATTCTTTTGTGACATCCTCGTCAGCATCATCATAGCATCATCATTACATTCTAACCATAATCACATTTTCATTATTTATAACAGGAAAAGCGAAACAATAAATTAATGAAACATAACAGTTACCAATCTACCAGTTAACAAGCTACTAAATAAAAACCCTACTTTAAAAAAAAAGTTGTTTTTAAGAAAGGTTTTAATTTATCTCTTACGAAACGATTGCTTCTAGCTTGCTAGTTGGTTTAACGGCGGATAAAACAGCGGAAATATGGGGTCTTTAAAAAGTAGCGTGGTCTGTAAAATATACAAAAAAAAGCCGTACGGGAATGCGAGTCAGAAAGCCCGACCCGGTCAACGCCCTCTCCAACTTTGTGTTAAAATACTGTTTGCGCGCGATGTAGAGAGTTTGTGCGTTTGTGACTGACTTAAAATATAGACTAGTAAACTAGTCTATTTCTATGACGTCCTTACCATCATTATCATCAGCACATATTCACCGTTATATCATAATCACATTTTTCATTACCCATTTCACATTTGTTACAGGAAAAACTAAAAAAACACCATCCGCCCTGTTATTAAATACCCCCACTCGCTATAAACGTCTGATGCGTAGACTTGTTTGATGACTGCCCACTCATAATCTCGGCAAAAAGAAAGGATGCATTAATGTTTGCTGCTGGTTAAAATTAGACAATGATGGTTTGCCTTTAGAGACATAACAATCGAATATTATAGTTAGTTTGTTTAATGAGACAAGTCGTTTTATCAAGACTCAAAGTTCCAGATTATCGATTAATTCATGCCGGGAATTATTTAGCCCGGTAACTTTTTTTACTGTAATACTTTTTTTATTTCTTCAAGGAGGGAGGAGCGGGCTTTCAGGTCTTCGATTGGCTTGTTATTAGTGAGGTGTAAAACTCCTCCTGCTCGCTGCATTCGAGAATACATTCTAGCAAAACACACACACCCCTAAGGACGAATACCTCTGTGAATTAGCAACTCGTTGATAATTACCAGTTGTCTCTACTACCACGCCTTTTGATTGAGCTAAGTCCAATTTTGTGGTGAGAGATTTTCTTCCTCCGTGATGGCGCTTTATTGAATTTGCAGGTTTTCTTTTCAAGAGATTATCCTTAGTTTTCTGTCGTTCCGTTAATTTGTCTGATAGGAGGAGATGGTTTAATTTTTGTTGGTTTTTTTTGGATTGATTAATTAATACATTCTTTTTGTATTGGTGGTTATTGTGAAAACTACTGTTTTCGTAATTCATTTTGTTCATGTCGAGACTCTTGTTGGCTGGGCAGACTGTAAACTGCTGTGTCTATAACCAATGTTTCTCTAACAAGTAACAAGATAAAAAGTAAATAAAGTAAGAAATTCTTTTTATCGTAATTCAATGATATCCTAAACGAACGTCCAGGGATAGACTTACATCACAACCAAGAGCAATATATACGGTACACACGCAACAGTAAAAATCTACACACAATTTTTGATAAAGGTTTTGAGTAGTATATAATGGCCTGGTTAAAACATGCCGTTTCATGAATCATGGGTACGTTTACAAACCCTGGCATATAGTTCGCGTTTCAATTCATGACCAGTCGTTCTTTTTATAGAAAAGTCTCTTAAAAATGTGTTTGTAATATCGAGGCAAATTTCATCAAATGCCTCGTTCTTCCAGTCTATTTTATGAGGTTTTGACAAGTGAACATGAATTGAAACCTAGACACCCATCCTGGGAGAATAACTTACGTGGTGTGAATACTGTGGTGTAGCTGCAATCATTTCGGTGACGTTGCCATATTGACCACCTCGTATTGATTTCCAGTCAACAGAACAAAAAAAAAACAATTTCCTTGGAAGTAACACTTTAACCTTTGTGGTGTACAAAATTGCTTGCTGATTTTTTGTGGTAACCTGTTGGTGAGAACTTTTTCCCACTCTCCTATGATAAGGCGGCAACAGTTTATACAACCATATATATATTTTGGTTCCGATATGACAATCTTTCTGGTTTCCTTAGACTATCTTTTGTAAAGTCTAATTTTTGAATGTTTTTGATAATAATTCCCAAAGTGCATGAGTTACCTTACCTGCATCCCGATCACTTTGATTCGTGCACTTCCCGTCATTGGAAACTATGGTGTGTAGGTTTACTAGTCTTCATATTTTTAGTATTATCAAAAAGTGCACACTAGCAAGCGTACATTATCCATAGCTAGCCAAGCCGAAATTTTAAGACACTATCCTTTATGTTAGGACTACATGTTTTGAATAGAATTAAACAAAATTGCCCTGCAGAGTGACTTGATCATTTAAAGTAAAAAAGAGCCTGGTATTGTGTCTGGAATTCGCGCCAAAATTCCATCATTGTATATAAAACAGAAGCAATCAAACACAAACGACCCGGAACTGATTAAAACCTAACGTTTAGGTTGTTTCATTGATGAGGAGAGGGGAAAAATGCGTTGTTTACCACGAGAAGTAACGGAAAGTGGTGTGATTAGTATTTACAACTCATTATTGTATGGTAGTAGGCTGGCGCTTTCATACCTTACATAATGTTTTTATTGTTCCTGGTTCATATCCTAAAGAGATTTGTGGACCCTTTTGTTTTCGGTATCACGGTTATGCAAGATGCATTATTTTATAGCGCATCAAACACTTTTTACATAATGCTTCCTCCAGGACAATAGGCTGGTTTGTCCGTGATTTTGTTTTCTTTCATTCCACTTAATATGCCTTTGGTATGTAGGATATTTGTTGGTGGAGATTGTTTGAACTCTGGACGTTTTGTAGGACTGTATAGAGTGACCAGATCATTTAAAGTGAAAAGAGCCTGGTATTGTGTCCGGAATTCGCGCCAAAATTCCATCATTGTATAAGCAATCAAACATTACAAACGTTTTGAAGGATATGTATATAGCTCCGGGGGCAGAGGATGGTTTTTGTGTATTTGGGTACTTTTTCAGTTAATGCATCAGAGGTTAAAATTCTGGTGCTCACAAAAGATTTTCTTCCAAAATAATGAGCGAGCGATAAATCATTTGTATTTTATGTAGCTGTGTTTATTTGATTCTTCGCGCTTCTTCTTCTTCAGGTCGGATATGATTTATATGATTGGCTTTTTTTTTTGATTTTCTTTTTTATTATAAAAAAAGCTAGAAAACACGTTTTTCTTCTTCTATTTTTCACATATATCTGGGAGAAAATTGCACTTTTATAGGTGGCTCCAATTATATGAATAAGTAATGATATTTATTATGCTGTGAATTTTAAGTCGAGAAAAATTCAAGCTTATCGTACTTTATCATATTTCTATCATTACTGTGCACCCCCTTTTTTTAGCGATAGCCTATTTGCTCTTATATATTTTATCGTTTATGTATATGTTATATCCTAGTTATAGACTTGATAAGTCGCTCTATACGAGAAGATCGGAAAATATCTGAAAATCGGGGAAAACGGGAAATACGAAACACGGGAATCAGCTATTTCTAGTCTATATCCTGGTTGAAACTATTTTCGTTTTAACCCCGTTATTATAAGATGCCTACCGATTTTAGATGTTCGAATAAGTTATGGTTTTCAGTCTTTGGCTTTAGCTTTCATCTAAAAAAACATGTTGCTAACTATTAACAACTGTAAAAGTACTTTATTATGAAGGTGTGGCACCACTTATAGATGAAAGAAATTGGTCCCGTTTGCCCAAATTTCCATTTATTTGTCTTTGTCTTTATTTCCACAGAATCTTTGTCGTGAATATTTATAGTCTCCTAGTCTATTTAAAGTTCTAAGATTGCTTTCTTGAGCTATTGTCTGCCTTGTGTTTTCTAAAGATGGCATGTGCTCCTATTAAAACGCTATAAAATTTTTGGAGCATATTAATAAGCGGACTAGGCTATTGTGGAAACCCCTCCCTCTCCACCTATAAAGTCCCAGATAACTGTGAGAAAGTTTCTTCCACTAGAACAATCAGGAATCAGGTCGTTTTGTTGTCATTGCGCAATATTTTTGGCCCTTTTTTGAATTTTGTTTTTTTCCCTATTATTGTTCATTATAAAATGCTTTATGTTTCATTATATCCCATCAGCCTTATATCAGCTGACACTTTTCATGCTCTTCTTTTTCCTTTATTGTTTATATTTTTACTTCTTCTTTATTTCATATTTCTCTTTTTATTATTTTGCTTCGCTTTTGTAAGACATGGAGATATAGTTTAAAGATTTCTTACTTATACTCAAAACAAACGAGCTAAAAGACACAACTAAATGTATAATAAATATTATATCACTATACAATTAAATACATGCAATTCTCTATATATTTTCCTCTTGTAAAAACATACGATGATTTCGAGTCTCATCAGCTCAGCTGTGCAGAGACTATTAATATGCAATGCTCTCCATCTTCCCAGTGTGCATATATCCTTGCAGCTACCTAAAGCCTCTAAGAAGGAGTGTGTTACTATGGTTTCATATTTCATAATTTCCACTTTTTCTTTGTTATAATTTCTAAAATTTGTATTTTTCTTATTTTATTAATTAATATAATTAGAGAGTTTCTATGATCTAATACAATCTTTCTTGCTATTTTTTGTATATATTATTTTTCCCTACTAGTGTTTCGACTTATTATAACAGAGCCCCAGTCTTAAAATTGGGCTATAACGATGTTTATACACTTGGGCATCATTACGAAATAAAAAACTAAAAATAATGAAGTGAAATTTAATTTGTATATTTATTATTATACGTTTTGTGTGTTAGTTTTATATATTATTTTTTTATTAATTCGTCTGTTTCCTTTTTTTAGGTCCACCGTTGTTGGGACTCTGAAAAAGAAATCTGTCTCGGACGAACAATAGCTTCTCCCTGGGACGCTTTGGAAACACTTTTAAAGAATACTGGCGCTACATTGTGATTTTGTTGTAAACATTTTTGAGGTTTGTGCAAAGTTGTTGTACGTTATATGAAGAAGTTTTGCAAGTTATAAGGGGCGAGACGGTTGGTTGCGTTGGTGCAGAAATCAATTTGTAAGTGAGACGTTTTTTTTGTTTTGCTTTTTTATTTTATGGAAACGGGAAGAAAATACTAAATCTGCAAAAAAAACCCAGATTATTAAAAAAGTTAGCACCTTTTTTTTTGTATCTGAGAAGAAGAAAACGTCTTAAATAATAAGCTCAGATTCAACACTTTCTTGAAGCTAATTAGAATTTGCAACTTTGCAGCGAAAATTAGATTTCAAAATAATGTACTATAGCTTTTTCTGTGTTTGTTTATTTGTTATTTTTTTCATTCAAATCCAATATCGCAATAGTCAACGAAGCAAAAATGACTGTTAATACTTCAGGGAACAAAAGTAATCATCTAAATAATTTATACTTGTGAATATAATATTCTATGGCAATTACGGAGTGTTGCTTAAGAAATGATTGAAAAAAGGCGAAGACATTTTTGAAATGCCTCTTCGAAAAAAGCGTTGGTGGTTTTACACACGTGTAGCTTGTTAGCTGCTCTCTGTAAATTACATTGACAGGGATTTGCATGTGAGTGGGACATTCCTAAATTATTGTTCTCCACGTGACTGTTTATTTCGTGCATCAAAAAACCTTGATTAGAGGCGTCAGAACTTTCACTTTTTATGTTATTATACGTTCGCACGCTTATCTCGTAGCCCTTGGGGCTTTCGTTGCCTTTAAACAGAAAGTATAATTTGAGGGAATTTGGGAAAAGAAAACGGGGTGAAAGATTGGTGTTTCTTGTAATATGAAGTCATAATTGGAATGAAGCGAAGCGTGGGATAGATTTGATGATCATTTAAATTCTTATGTTATCACCATTGTTTCTGTAACTATTATTATTTCTTTTGTTAAAATCATTTGTTTTCTAACACGTTATGATCCCAAGTGTATCATTTGTTGTCCGCTCCAATATCACTGACGCTTATTGGCGCACCAGCTTTCGTCTTTAAGTACGTAAAAAACCATGGACTGTTTATTTGGGCGTGGGGAAATCGAATGCGGCACGATTGATGTTTTGCTTTTTTTTTATTTTGCTTTCGTTACACGTTTCTTCCCTGAGGCATCAAATGTTTGATGGCCCTATATAGCCCAATATCATCAGTAACATTGTCTACCATTTTAGGTTCACGCAAACTGTGAACATCTTCTCTTTCACGTTTGCACGCGCGGCATATCTTTGATCTATCTCTTGAGATTATTATTCTTTTGATGAAGAAAGAAAAAAGTAGTGGAATTTTTTTACAAAATTACTCTTTATACAATTCGGCGAATTCGCGAGAAAAAAAAAAAGACGGAGTCATATATAATTGTTAAAAATAGAATATAGTATCACCGCTAAAAGAATAACCAGAAACTGATTCGATTAAGGCACTGTTACTCAGTTCATTCTCCTCTCACTATAAAACCCTAAACCAAGAACTAATTTCATTTCCAAAAGGATTTTATGTGGCTTCAGCACCCCTTCACCCCCTGTTTTTTTTTTAATTTTTCTCTTTTACAAAACAAATTGATTAAAAAGGAGAATTATTCAAACCCCCCAGGGAACTGACTGATGGAGGTGTTGTTTGTATATATAATTTTGTTTTTTTATTTATAATATTTTTTTTACATGAGAAGAAAGAAACGGCTTCGAAAAAAAAAGAAGGTAAACTGAGATGGTCGGTGGTTGGTGTAACATGTTTCGCGAGTCGCACGAAAATAATCGTCGTCAAGAAAAGGGGCCTCCAAGGTTCAAGGGCCTATCATTTCCTCTATAGGTGATGATTGATCTGTTTAGAGCTGTGAATAGATTCTTATATATGCGCTTTTATTAGTGTAAGTGTCATACCAAATGACAGGAAACTTTGTTACAAGGGTTTATTGTCAATTCGTTGATTGATTGGTCATTGAGTTTTGTTTACATTGTGCTTTTTGTCCCTCTAGCACTCGCTGTGGCGTGGTAATAAATATTGACGTAGTTGTGAAGTGTATACTCAACATAATCGATTTTCAGGTCGCCCTTATCGGAACTCGCTAATTTTAGGATCAATTTTTTTTCCAGTGTGTCGCTGTGGTTTCTTAAGTATGTATGTGCTAGAGCGGTTTGTTTTAAGTCCCCTATTAATCGTTCAGCGGAATCGCTATTTTTGCTGGCAACACGATATTAATAGCTTGCATTCTGACCAGGCGACATTTTTTTCTTACTTTAGTAATTGTTTCAAACTCTACTTCAAAAATGAAGATAACCGATGTTTTGCTTCTTCACTGTCTTTATGTGCAGTCACTATATTCAAAAATTTAGTTCAGTTTATCAAAAACCTTGAATTAGAAATTAACGAAGGCGGTGGTGGGGCGTCGTCACAAACCAAAAATAAAATATTAGTAAATAATATCCTTCCTTGTTCTGACGCATCGTATGGTGCATAGTAATGACGCAGCAAGCAGCATACAAGTAAACAGTTTAATCGGTGAAGAGCATAAATCGCATCGATTACTGATTTTTCTTCACGCTTTTTTGCTAAGTTTGTTTACGATACTTTCCCTCGCCAGGTTTTAACCAGTAGCGAGCAACGGAATTTCTAGTTTTTATCAACATCCCAGTGCTGTTAACTCACTTCTCATAATCCAAGAATCGAACAAAAAGTTAATTTTTTTTTTCCATGGGTTTTTAGCGTCCTGGACTATTATTTCATTAGACAATAAAACAAGAAAGGGGATCGGGAATTCTGCATATATGGCAAACTTATGTTCCTGTTTAACATATATCGCCATGCTTCTTTGATTATACTTTGCGGTATGCCAAGATCTGTTTATACGATACTCTTTCAAAACGACGTCACAACTAGGAAAAAACGTCACATCATTTGAATTCTCCAGATAGTATTTCGTGATAATAAATGCCATATGTTATTTTCTCCGCGTAGTATATATTCATTCGTTGATTATAACATTTCATTGCGATGTTTTTTAATATGAATTGTTCATAAAGTTTATCTTTAACGGAAACCACACATGGGCTACACGTGCTTTTGTCAAGCCTCTTCCAAAACAGTATGATATTTTTGGTAGATTTTAAATTGTTTCCATAAATACCCGTCTATAGTGGTATTTAATTGAGCGATAACATCGTTACAGGGAAAATGTGGTAACCTCAGAATTACGTCAGCAACTATTAACGAAAGTAGAAAAATAGAGGCTCGAAGAAGAAAAAAATTTATAACTTGCATAACCACATGAATTTCTCTCGTAATGCATGATGTTATTTATCAACAAAAAAACTTAAGAATTTTTCCTTTACTCCATGACAATATAAGGGTATTTAGTAGAAGTGAGATTTGTGGTATTGAGGAATTTTCGGTTGAAGCAGCATGTTGTTGATTTTGGCATTTCAACCTGTCAAAACTCACTGCCTGTATGGACATGTATTGCACCTCCTTTTTGAAATCCCTGGGTAAATATACTTAACGGAATATTCTTTCATAATCCCTCATAAACTCTCACATAAGTCATCACATCTCTTGTAAACTCCTAAAAATTATGGAGACATCTGCCCGGTTGCATGCCTCGCTCCACCAAACAATTTTAAGAGCCATTTCTACAAAGAAGAATTTACAGTGCGTCAATAGCACCTTGCTGGGGGTTTAAAAATGAATTTGGTGTCAAAGTATCATCGCTACGTGTTTGTTTGAGGTAATCTTTTCGTGTTGTTGTTTTGACTGTTATTTATTTACCTTTTTTTTTTTACTTCAGTTGATATAACGGTCTCGCACGTAGTACTGTTTGATTTATGTGTCTTTTAATCGCTCCTGAAAAGCGCTATAAAAACGTCGTGCGTAGACTAACACTATGCAGTATTGTGAATGGTCTTTACACCGGCAACCTCTCAGACATCAAACACAAAAGAAACTTCTCTTTTTCTTTCTTTCGTTTTCTGGCGACGATGCCAGTAAATATATATGTTTCAAATTGGTTGTTTGTCACTCATAAAGAAGCCGCAGCATGTTGACCGCATTGTTGTTCAGAAATACTGTCAATTTTTTAGTAAACCAAGGCGGGAGGGTATTCCCAAGAGAGCGAAACGGGGAAATAGGAGGTTTAAGAGGGAATTTATGCATTTACCTATAAGCAATTTTGTCAGTATTAGGTTTTGTTTTACATGAAAACAGGTTTCAGGAGTCTACCATTTTTCTTTCTTTTTGGCGCGAAACGCCGCAGGGAACGACAGATGTCCAATAAATGGTTTAACCAAATCCATACAATGGGAAAGATGGAAGTGGGAAATTGGTTTCGTCCCACTCCCCTCGACCGGAAAGCAAAATTGTAATTGTCAAAAAAGTGGCAATAAAAGTTGTCCGGGTTTGACATCCTGACTTTGTCGTCACTATATTACCGGATTTGGTATCCAGTATGTCTTATTTTCTTATTTTTCAGTGGCCGTCAAAGAGGTAATAATGAAGTGCTGATGTTGTTTAAAACATTTTAAATGAATTTCTTTACCAAAGTGAACGCGTACGGGTTGTTTCTTGAGTGACAAACGAGGTGAACATAGGAAATGATCGAGGTGAACCATCTTTATAAAACAAATCAATTTTTTTCGAGTGTCGAAAGGCTGTTGATGTGTTGATGTTCTTCTAATATTAATAACTACGGTCATCCGAAATGAAAGAATGAGATTTATTATTACTAAAGAGGTCCTAACTGGTCTGGCATGCGCGAAAATTACGTAAATAAATGTTAGTAGTAATGCACGAGGTTGCGCTACAGGCAGGCTAGCTATAGGTAACATAATTTTCTATACACGAATTTGAGATGGCCAACTATTTGCCAATGTTTTCATCGGCACTTCATTGTGAAACGCTCACATATCATTTGTCACCTTCACATTATATACAGTCTCTATTTGGCACTCTCTTTAAATTATTGCTATTCGTGTAATGATCACACTTCATTTGTTAGTCGCTCTGATAGTCTGTCAACAAACAATCCCCCTTGTATACCGTACTGTATTTCTTTTAGTGATGCTTCCAGGGACTTTTTGCGTTCTGTTAACTTTCTTATGATGTTATCAAATGAAAACCGGGTTTTTAAAGGCCGATTCTGTAAACTTAAACAACTGGTTATTTTTACTGATTTTACTATTTGTAAACGCATTTAAGGCTCTGTTCATTGTTTTATTTTTAAAATCTGTAATTACGTGTTGTTGTTTTTTATGGGCGGGCATCTCTTTTTGTAATACCATATTTTACAGGTCAAAAAATCTTGTTTACATGTTCCTCGTTTAGTACTACGATTTATTGTACCTAGACTCGTTACCATCGTAAGAAATAATTTTTATGTGTACATGTTGTATGTAACCAGTCTGGTGATGACGACATAAGCTGGAAAAGTTCACTTATGTATTTATGGCAGTGGCGATGTGACAAGTGATTGCCTTACAGTCCTCAAAACCTTGTTATTGTCCGTGATTTATGACCGTTACAGATAATTGCCTTTGAAAATTAGACGAGAGGAAAGGTAATTTAGCATCAATAATTATTTTGTTCAACTGTTACATACACATACAACAAAGCATGCATCTGTTACAGTAAGTGTAATTAATAGCTTGGTTCCGATTGTAGCGTTTTTCTCTTTATTGCTTGTTAGCTAATATGATCATATGATATAAAGGAAAAATACATTAATTTTCATAATCCCCTGATGCCTTCTGATGAAATTATGGAAGTATCTGCATTTTTTAATGTGATTGATTATAGGGTAGGGGATTTTTTGAATGTTATAGAACTTGGGGATTTTCCAGATGAAATTTAATAGGTAGCTGATTTGGAGTTTCAGTAACAAAAGATAACTTATTTTATTTTCCTTCTTTTTAAATATTGTTTGAAGTTGGGTCCTTTATGAAATACGGGCGAAGTTGGTCACTATTTAAAAAATTTAACGACAATGGGTCACGATCATTTCATTGCTAAATCTTTACTCCAGATTTTTTTTATTTCCCGTCTTGGCGCCTGCCAGTTCAGATATTAGGGTTTTGACATTTTAAGACTTAATCTTTTAATCTTATAAAATGATACGTTTGCCAGCCTCGAGGAAAAATATGTGAGGAGGGATTGAACCGAAAATATTTTTTCTGATGCCAATAAATCATGTATAAAAAAAATTAAACTGGCCTATTTTTGTCTTTCAACCCAGCAGTGTTTTTTACACAATCAATTGTGTCAAATTTACCAGGGAAACGAACTGTCCGTGCCTGACTGTTCTCGAGGATACATCACAACGTTATATTAAGAATGATTTATGTCACGTCTTTTGGGATAAAAAAAATATCATTTTCATATAATTCTTTCTTACATAAATCATAATTTGTATCAATCTAGCGTTTTAATTTGAATGGGAGAATTCCTTTTTTTGATTGCTTTCTTTTCTGGGGAGAGGGGCAGGCACGAGTAGTGATTTAACTCAGCCAGGGGTCAGCTTGATATTGCGAAATCATTTGTTTTGTGCATATTGTTAGGTATACCCTAAGCACGGAAGATAGTGAATTGCATACAGCGGCAAGCCGTAAATAGTCAAATATGAAAATATCAATGCCATAACGTTGTATTGAAATGTCTCATCTCTTTCCTCTAATATTTATATACATTTCGTCATAGAAGGATAATGTTTTATGACAAACAATTTAAAAAGCCTTTTAGCTAATTTTTCACTACAAAGAAAAACCGGGAAGCTACAGTCAGCCTTTTTTCCGTAGTGTTGATATATATTACCGCCACTGAGGCACTATACCGGGAATCTCCCGAACAGCAACAACAAAAGATTACGGAACTTGCAACAGAGCATTTGAATAAAATGTGACTCATTTGTTTAGTTTTCAAGAACAATAGCCCCAATCATTTTCTCCTTTTGTGTCGTTTTAATTGATTCCTCGATTACGTTTGATCATTTCTTGAAAATTAGCTTTAGTATATATAAGGCGAGTGGAGATGCCATTAGCTTCCATTTGATTTGATGAGCGGTCGTTAGTTCCATTACAATAATGGTAAATAGAGAGGATAGGATGCTTGAGATGTGATATCAGCCTGCCCAATTATTATATAACCAACGTATACATTTTAATGTTTTTCTCGTATCAATGGCACCATTCTATATCGTTGCTGCATCTTTAATAGACAGTTGCTTTTATTTTGGTAACTTGACATGGATGGTTCACAAAACGTGGGGAGAACATGACAATTTGGACTTGGAGTATAGTGGTGCTGTTTCGTTGATATTCTAATTGCCCAACAGAACGAAAGCTATTTGTTTGTTTTATGGTAATTTGGCACGATGCCAAAAGCTCACTTAAATTACAATTATGAATACAGTATGAAACAGAAAACGATGTACTGTTTTTTGTCAATGTTATGTTTCGCGTTTAGCAATCATCAAAAGGCCACTCGTCATCGCTGTTGTATGTTTACAGTATTAGAAAGATTGATGACATTTTGATAGAGTATTAAGCCCTCAGGGGGGACGCAAAGAATGCGTTTTTTAAATTGTTGTCGAGTGAATGATTTCGGGTGGCCTTTTGTTACTTAACCTTTACTTTTGAACGTGAAGCCCACTCACTCAAAACATCATTCGCCGTAAATCTATGGTTCTACATTACAAGAAAGCTGTAGACACGATAGAAGCGTACGGTGGCGTAAGCGGAACAACGAGACACGCACAAGATTTCTTTATCAGCGATTAGTATAGTCAAGTTAGAAGAAATCATTAACGTATAAAGAAAGTAAAAAAGTGGAAAACAAACTATCTTCTAACGAACACTTTCCTGACTAGATCTCGTTAACGATAAGCGCTTGAACTGATAAGGAGCTTTGATTATACTTGTGCGGGATTATGACGTCCGTTTTTTTCGGGGGATGAATCAAAAAAAGTGGGGGAAATGTTTGCACTTTATTTTACATCAATCTGATCTCCGCTTAATCCCAACCGGTACCTCTGGAATCTCGGAACTCTGTTTTCGATTGCTTTTCATCAAAATTTATAGTTGCATGAAGTTACTAAATGCATTTTCTTTCCTTTTACTTACTAGGACTTTGGATGGATACAGAAGAACAACACCGTGATGCCATTTATTTTCGATCACCCAGGAATACAATGTTTTGTTATTGTGTTCGTTCGACAACCAAATCTTGATGACACAAGGGGAAGTCGTTCTAGGAAAGAGTCTCGCGAGCGGAAATTAAGTCCTAACCAAAATGTCAAGGCCGCATCTTAATTAATGACTTTTACGTAACACAATACAAAAGTCATTAGCTACCATAGATCGCATCAAAATATAAAAACAAAACGAAAACAAAAAGCGCGGCAATTATTTCTCTATCTTCACTTGATGCATTCGCGTGAGTTAGTAAGTGAGCGGTGTACATAGGTTAACAACTTTTCTTTTGTGTTACTGTGGTTTGTAAATTCGCCAGCATCACTATATATGTATATATGTGTTACGTGTTGCGTTATTTTCTTGAAGACAGAAAATCCATCTTTCTTTGTTTTTTAGCGATCTAAAATAAACTGAGAGAACCTTTTCAGGATGTTTTCGCGAAACTTTAAACCGGGTTTCCGACCTGAGTGTTTTGATAACGTAGACCTGCTTAGCATTACATTCATTCCTTCTGTCACGTGTTCGAGGAGGTCGCGCGTTCCTCTATCCTTTTCATCTCTCCCCGTAAACCACATTGTCTGCTGTCAGGGATCCATTGTTTGTGACGTCACCACCTTGTCCATGGACATTTTATATGTCTAAAGGAATTTGTGGTTGGAGTCTATCAGTCGATACTTAAGCATTGGGGTGAAAGGGCTTATAACAGACGAAATTATTGAATGGACGGTTCTTAATTTTCTTAAAAAAATTCACGCTTGCTTGTATATCACTATAGCAGCACCGCAGGTATTCCACTACTGAGAAAGTGCGAAGGACTACATTCAGCTAATTGCAACCGACGTACGAATAACGCTAAACCTGTGAGAAAATATATAATTCAATTTTTAGGTATTTCCTAGCAACACATTTTGTGGAGATAGCATAATTATTGTGTATCGCATGTATTTATTGGTGCGAAAAATGGCAACTTTCGGTGTTGACTGAAAATGTGTTGTTTTTTCTTCAACTCAAAATGGTGTTTTTATTCGTTGCTTCGTGTTGTGTTAACGTTTTTTTGTTTCATTTGACACAATGGGAACAATTTAAATGCACAGCACGTGCAGGGTTTTAGATTACGTTATAGTTCAGCTCTTCCAAACTGTTAAGCGTGTTGTCTTTTAGAGAGCGAATGTGTGTTGAAAAAAGCACGGTTCTGTGAACTTCTAAAAACGTCATCGTTTTTTAAAAGGATATACATCGAGACAATGTACCAAATGCGTTCAATATGCATCATTTGATTCCCCCGAGAAATGATGACAGGGTCAACCGTTAGAATGACACAGCGTGCTTGGGTGTCACTCTAATAATCACTTGCTGTGCGTCTGATGTAAAAGAAAAATCAACTGTGTTCAATTTTTTTCTCTATTTATATCTTAATGTTCCATATCTTTATTTTCTTATAGGCAAATAATTAGAAACAAATTACTAAACAGAAAGAAAGTCATTTGCGGATGAAACCAGTTATGATTGAGAAGACAGTGGTCTCTTACGGTTATATACCCGAAAGCAAAGTTATGATGGCCAAGGCGGCACTTCACTCTCACGATGCCATTATCAATTTCGCTCAATTCGAGGAAAGCTTCTTGAGTAAGCAAGCCAACAAGTCGGGCTCTAAGAAGAACGCCCGTCGCCGCGTTGAGAAATCGCGCAATGCACTGCGCAGGTGCAGCGACGTCGAATCGGACACCAGCGATGGAATCACCGTCAACTCCGGCGATAGCGGTCGCTCTGGAGATTGGGGTCCGCCCAAGATGAGACAAAAGCCCAAGTACTCGCGTAAGCGACACGAGCAGCGTGCTTCGTTCACAGACAGTGGAATCTCCTTAACCAAAACTGATTCTGGCGATCTGTCCGAGCTATACGAGCGAGGTAAATGAACATGATTTATTCTTTTCTTTTGTTCAAAATTAAAGACCGTTTTAAAGTTGCAGTTATGGAATTGTTACTTTTCTAAACGAAGTCACACTATGCGTAGAGTAACCATAAAAAAACACCTGTCTTTAGTATACAAAACTTTATATTTCTTCTCGTTTGTTTTTTTTAGAAAAGTTTTTTATCCAGCATCCCAGTGAACCATACAGCGATGCCTCCCACGAACGTTACTCGCGCCTTGCCAAACAGCACATGGAACACGTGCAGAAACTACGCACCCAATCCAAACTCGAAACAACAACAACCACCACCAATCAAAGCGAAGTAGTGACGTCACCTTTAGCGCCCGTCCAACCGAAGAACTCTTTGAAGCGAGCAAGTAGCTGTTCAGCCTTGCCATCCAACATTAAACCACTCGATAGACACAATCCACGCGTGCAAGTAGAAAAGCAACAGCAACTACATCAGCAGGTCCAACCCTGTACTGACATCGAAGAGAAAGAGAATGCAATCCTACAGCAATGCTATCGCAACGAAGGTGTGTCTCCCGACTGCGCCGACGTGGGCTGCAACTACCTCGTGGAATGCACCCACTACACGCCGTCCCGGTTCCCGTTACCGAATCATCTCAACTACCCGTTAAACAAGTATTACAAATCCGAGAGCAATCTACACCGTCTGCAGCCGCTGAAAAAGATCCGGTCCAGTCTCCGTAAACTGAAAACCAAGACGCAGAACATTCACTTATCCACACCGGAACGCTACGATAATTACTCCATGCGTTCATCCATAGACATTACGACACCTATCGATACCCTAGATAGCAGTTACCTGAACTACATCCGCAATGACAATAGCGAAAACAGTGAAGCCATTATGGCCCGCTTAGCTAAGAGTCCGAACTCTAATAAGAAAGCCTGGATGAAAAAACTGTTCAAATGGGGTCTCGGAAAAAGCTACGTACCAAAAAGTAAAAAAGATTTGTCACCCAAGAAAGAACAGGACACGATTGTTTACTCGGAGGGACACGTTGAACCGAACCGCTTGAAAAAACGTTCGCACAGTACGCGTTCTATACCCGAAGCCCTTATGAACATTTGGTCGAAAGTCCACGAGACTCCTTCGGCGACTACTACCGCCACTCACGAGTTTGAGTTTACCGTTCCGACGACTTTAGCCAGGGCCAGTAGTATGCCTAGCATAGCCAGCCATCGCATTGCGAAACCCCAAACCGGTAGCGACGTCATTTATTTTAACGAAAAGGGTCCCGAACTCATCACCCACAATAAAAACATTTTCAAGAATTTCTTTAAACCCATCGAAGACCAGCAAAATATTCAAAGTCCGGCAACATCACCTTCGAAAGGTGGTTGCGACGTCATCACCGGTGTTCTGGGACAGCGAGACGAACCGCTAAACGAGAACGAGAACCAACTTCCCCCACGTGGTCTGCCAACACGCCAGAATGTTCCGCAATATTACGCGTCGTGTCAAGACATGAGAATGTACCAGGCGCACCCGCAACGACCGCACATGGCGTACACACAATCTCCGCCGCAAAGCCCTCAAGTTTACGGTGGGCATTGTCACTGCTGTGCGCACACTCAGTCTCAATACGCAAACTTTGCTCCAGAACAACAGCACCATATGATGGCTCCCCCCCATCAACGGAATGTTCCCGCCCCTTACGCCTACGGTTACCAACACCCTCCGCCACATCACCAACAACATCAACAGCAATATCATCGTCATAACAACGACGACCAAAATGACGAAATGATCCAGCCCATCGCTTACTATACAAAATCCGACTATTCGGTTGCACAGCCGACCGCTGCCGTCGTCGCGCCGTTAGACATGAAGATTTCAGTGGAACGTCGAGCAGAAAGGAGAAAGATTTGTGATATGGTTTTCGATACCTTCGTTTAAGAAAACCAAAACAATTTGCGAGACTTTAGAAGATAAAGTAAGGCCGGTCCTTTCAAAGAAATAAATATGTATGAAGCATTCACAAATTTCAAAAAACATGATCTATAAATATTTCTCATCGAGTTTTACTTGTAAATATTTTGTTGCTTTTTTTTGAGAATATTTTTTATTTCTCTTCGATTTATAGAAGACACAATGAATTTTCTTAAATTTTTAACTTTTTCCCGTTGCTTTTTTCCCGGTCATTAAAAAATACGTCACGTCGTTATTGTCAAAGTATGACGTTTGGATGTCGTTTTTTTTGACGGGTATTAATTATTTTTTAATTTTCTTTCTTTTTGATGTTTCATTATAATCGTTTTATGCACATATAAGATAAAAAATAGTTATATATAGTGTTTTATTGTAATATTAGTAGTAGAAATGTCCAAAAATTATGCAAATAATGTCAAAAATAATCACACATTGATATTTTTTATGATACCATAACTTCCCTTCCTTTACACTTTCATGGTGAAATACTTGAGTTTACATAAAGTTACTTTTATCATAGTAGGAATCTACTAGGAATTTTGGCAGTTTTAATCAAGCACAATACGTAAAAATATTCTGTTTTGTGAAAAATAAGGCTCTTTTCCGAATTGCGATTGTTCCAACATGAAGGGTATTCGAGATAGCCTATGTGAAAATTATTCAGATAACAGCCACCGCAAATGTTCTTTTGTAAAACAAACAAAAACAATGGGACTCCCAAAGGAATTGACTTGATGTCCTTATTGTATTTCCCCAAGGATTCCCCAAGGAAAGACTTGATGTCCTTATTGTATTTCCCCAAGAATTGCGGTTTACGAACACGGCAAAGTAACACCCGATATCCGATTATACCGATTTGGGAAATTCGACGGAGCTTAAATGTCACGTTACGTATGGGAATAGACGTATATTTGTGTCCTGTTTTTGTTTATCGCACCTTTGGCTTAAAAACAAATCTTTCATAAAAATGATTACCAAATAATGCAATGATAGGAATTTTAATGATTGGAGTTACATGAAAAACCACAAAATATTGTAACCTAGCTGGCACAAAATCATTAAAAAAGTCGAAATGAATATCACCATCCCCTCACATACTGTGTATTGAAATGATCAGCTGGCGTGATTTTGTTGGCACAGTGGCCAAATCCGTAGAAGATCTACAGACCTGGCGGGACTCGAACCCACGACCAAGCCTTTCTTAAATAAGTCAAAAGTGTATGTAGGTGTTTTTTCTATTGATGTGATACGTATTATTGTCGGTGTCAAAAAAAAGTTTCCTACTAAAGTAGTTTTTAGGTATTCTACCTAGTGCATTGTGAAGGAATCCGTGTAACCTCCAGTTTCCACTTTCACTAGATCTAAAAACATACGCGGAATATTTAACACTTGACTTATTATCATGGGTTCACACCACAGAATGATTGAGACATAAAATGAAGTGTCGGGTATTTCGATTGATGATTGATGATGGATTACCAGTTCATGATTTTAGGGTGTCTAAGTTTCAATTTATGTTCACTTGTCAAAACCTCATAAAATTAGACTGAAAGAACGAGGCTTTGATGAAATTTGCCTCGATTTTACAAACACATTTAAGAAGCTTTTCTATAAAAGAACGACATGATCATGAATTGAAACGCGAACTATATACAAGAGTTTCGTCCCCCCCCCCTAGACAATAAATATTTGGAGTTGTATTTCAACAAAAATGTGTATTCATCAAATATGAGTCTTGACTGTGTGTCTCCCGTGAACCGTTTGGCGCGTGTATACATTCCTGACAACACGCTAAGGGATCAACAACTATTCTTTCATCACTTATATGCAGATCGTGTTATACAGCTTTCGCCTTTCGAAATTACTAGTGGCTCGTACAGAAACAGAACGGGTAGCTCAGTTGGTTAGGGCGTAAGATTGTCTCTATCTAGTAGAGTCTCTTTTCCGACGATCGAAGGTGCGATCCCCGCTGTGTCTTTCCAGGCTGCTTTGACTGTAAATTATAGGCTTGTGTGCAATAATAAAACTATATGTTACCCGACCATAATTCGCTCGACTGGACGCGAACTGCATAGTGGCAGTAAAACTGAATCGAAAGGCCGTCTATAAAATATATACTATACTACTTCTAAATATAGCCGTGTGTAACCCACCAACCGTCACATTGCGTTGGCCTGTAGGCGAACCTGATTGAAGAAGATACACGGCTAGACTGGTGGCTCACTAGGATTTTTTTTTTTCTTTTTCGAAAAAGGCAATTTTGAACCATGGAATAATTTGATTGCCACCCTGGATTTTCGGAATTGTTGTAAAAAGTGCTATAAATTGAAGATAATTTTTACGCTAAACGAGCAGAGAGTTACCATTACCAGTTACCATCTTGTTACATTTATTGTTATCGAAACCCCTTGTTGAAAATCATGAAAGATAAATAATACGTCTTTCCCCTCTTGTTAATTACATTACATCGCGAGGTTACCATCTTGTTACATTAATTGTTATCGAAACCCCTTGTTGAAAATCTTGAAAGATAAATAATACGTCTTTCCCCTCTTGTCAATGAAAAAATGTCGCAGGAAGAGCTTACTCTATAAAAAGGTGACTAGATGTAATATTTACTTAAAGTTTAAAATTCGCATGCATCAGTTATGTGACAAATCACCAAAGATGCCATAACTTATAAACAATTGAACACGCAAAAAAGTAACGGATAGTAAAGTTCATGTTAGCTAGGCATTCCTCGTTAGACCCTTTTATTTTGAATGTAAACAAATCACTTTCCTATAAAATGTCCCTTTTTGCTGAAGGGTTGCCATAGAATTTTTGTCACTTTGTTAAACAACAGGTGACACAATTTCCTTCGGTCCTTTCAGTTTCCGATGATTGTTTAGGATAAAAGAGGGTTATAAGACCATCCATCATAATGATACTCACGGCCTACTATACCTTATCGGTAGTATATTCACTTGGCTAAATTCAACCTCGTTCCCAGGGCTTTTCTTCGCTTCTTTTTTTTTTTACTCTCGCGCCCCTGGGAACGAGGTAGGTTGGGCTAAATTATATTGGTCGGACAAAACTTTTGTCAAGAATTCTCACAAATTTGTCCGAAACTTATTTTCATTTTTCACCCGAATACTTAACTTTTTCTATTCTTGAAATATTTAGAGCATTTCAAGCGGTGCTTCAAGTGGCGGCTGTCGATTTTGATGAAGAAGTGAATTTTAAGTATTTGACTTCAGTTATATATGGCGAAAGATAAAATAATATTCCTTATCGCCACTTTGAGCGGCTGCCATATTTTATGTCACCCCAAGAGGAGAGAAAGTGACAGCAATTTCTTTCTTTCAAAGAAGTGCCGCCGTTACCTTAATTCTAAACATTAAATTTTTCTAGAGAAATAAAACACAAAACACAAAAGGTTTTTGGGGCCACTTTATTGTAGTAGGGTGTGTCACTTTTGACGGTTGACATTCAGAGAAAAGGTGATGACAGCTTTTCCCCGTTTTTTTAGCATATAACCACAAACATTATTGAGCAATAGGTTTTTTTTTCTCCTTTTGACCACCAATTAGATAGAAATAGCATCCAATATGATATTTTGAATGAAGCAATTCATTTTAGTGTAATACAGGAAGCAATATAAATGAAACACGGTTTAGTTTTTTTGTTTTAATTTTTGCGTGTTGTATGTCGGGACAAAAACCAAACGCTTAAAGGTGGGCTAGTTTCAAAGGTTGCAGAATAAATATGCATTGACTATTTGTACATAAGATAATCAGAGACATTTTTTTTCGATTTTATCAGACTAAAGTGTTGTCTTTACTCGATGAATATATCTTTCAAGTATTAAATTAAAGACTAGCTGCTATAAACCAACGTCGCAAGAGACGCTGAAAAATAAGTTTTTGATATTTTTTTTATTCAACGCCTTTAATTTTTCCCTCTGCCTTTAAAGTTTTCATTTTTAAATGCGCGTAAACAAAAACAGAGGAATACGGCTTTATAGAAAATGAAATTTTTGAATTATATTTACGGTATGCTTTTATACCTTCTCCAAAGGGCAAAATATTATCCATGATATAATGTAAAAATGTAATCATGTCAATTAGTTTGATAACATCAGTTGCAGTTTTACTTGGTTCCCTCAATTACAGCAGCACTATTTTGAATTTATATTTTTAATTGTAATAAATTAAATTAAATCATTAACACATAGACAAAAAGAGGGGTTTAACTTAATTACCAGTTATTAAAGTTCGATCGAGAAGTCCCCACTCCTCCTTAATTGTGTGCTTATTATACACTATTCAATAGTTTAATGAGTTTAATTGGTATCCTTATTAAAAGCATGATGGTTTAATACCAAAATTAGTACTATCATTTTCGAATGACGTCATAGTTAAGATGCTTATCGCAACAGCCATCTGGAGATAGTTTTTCGTTTCGAAGATAATTTTTGTACACTGTTTTATTTTTTTCCTTCTGGTAAATTTATAGACCTTTAGCTAATAATATGTATTTGTGTTAGGAAAGAACTTTTTATTAAGCTTTCTTTAGTGTAAATCATATTGTTTTCTCGCCTGTTTCCGTGATCTTGAAAAAAAAAATGATTATAGTTAATGAAAGTTATAATCGCGGGTCCTCTTACAGGACACTATTCAAAATTCTGAACTGCACCGCAGAGTATTTCAAGTCCTCAACATAGACTAGAATAAAGTAGAAGATTTTTAAGCAGAACAAATCTGTCCTAAAACTCCATGCGGGAGAGTGAATTTAAACAAATTTTAATAGAAAAAAGCAGAAAAAAAAATATTAACACTTTTTCGCAGATACATTTTTTCATCAATTTTTCCTTAGTAGTAGGCGTTTTCGTTTTGTTTTATTTTAAGCAGATTTCCTTAGGTCGTCCATAAATATGAATTTAGAAATAGATTATGACATTTGTATAACGGGGTTTAACGGGAGAAGGGTCAATGGCGGCTCCTCCCTTTAAAAGTCTGATGATCGTTAAAAGCTATTTTCATCATTATAGTTTATATAGTTTTTATAGGTATAAAAATAGATTAAGGTATTATTATTGTACTAGCTGGTTCCCAGCGTCGCAAGGACGCTGAAGAGACTGCTTACGCACAATGTATAAAACCTGCTGTTTATGAA